>FIZT01004570.1:0-17098 GCA_900065295.1 Paracoccus marginatus
GAATGAGCTGAAATTTTTGGAGTATCATTTTGTAGTGATAAGGAACCCATTTTCACTTTAGCCTTCCCAAAACGTTGAAAAAAAAATTTTCCTGTATAGTTTAGAGCCACCCTAATACCTACGTTCTTAGTGAAAGTTGGACGGAATAATAGGATATTTTACGTAATTGAGTTAGAAGTCTGAAATTTCATATGTCGCCTATATTCGAACTGCTGAATTGATTGAAGGTACTTTCAAGCCGGTCTGGAGCCTCCAGCAAATTTTGGAAATTTCCAGTTGACAAAAAAATCTCCTAAAGTGTGACTTAGCACGTATAAATGCGAACGGTACATATTGGTAGCCCCTTCGACAGTGACGTACCGAAGGTATTTTATAGGGGGAGGAGAATTGGTGAAAATCCCAAATGAAATTTTCGAAATTCCCAACTGAAATTCTTGAAATTCCCAACTCCCATATTTCACTTAGAAAAAAACTGAAAATTTTCAATATTCAATAGTGTGTTTTCGTTATTTTTAGAGCCCGAGCGAAGCGAGGGTGAAAATTTTCGGGAAATTTAAAAAAAAAATTAAAATTATAGCTTAAACAAGTTGTATGTTTTTGCTTTTACGTTAGATGGGAAAATTACAATTGTTCAATTTTCCCAACTAAGTCCGATTTTCCAAACTTTTCAGTAAAAAATTTTGCTCAGGGAGGAAGCTCCCGCTCCCCCCTATCGGTACGTCACTGCCCTTCGACCGATTAAGACCGGATTTTCAGAAATTTGGAATTTCCCATTCGGAATCGATTTTGAAAGAAATGAAAAATTCTCGAAATACGAATAGTCGACGAAAAAATTTGAAATTTGGTACGTATGTCTCGCAGAATCGATTGGATGTGGTTTCGAGCCATTCTGGAGCCTCCAGCAAATTTTTGGAAATTTTCCAAGTACTGGAAATTTTACGAATTGACTGGAGGCTCCAGAAGAGCTCGAAACTACCCGTATTCGATTTGGCATGTGGCTAAAGGAGTATAAGCCCGATTTCAAATTTTTTCCCTGACGCGTTCGTATTTCGAGAATTATTCGTTTCTTTCAAAATTAAATGACTGGATAAAATTTTGGTACCGAACTGGAAATTCCAGAGTTTCAAAAATCCGGTCTTAATCGGTCGAGATGGTCACCAACACGCACCAATCTCATTTATACGTACTGAGCCGCACTTTTGGAGAGTTTTACGTTTACTGGAAATTTCCAAAATTTACTGGAGACTCCAGAACGGCTCGAAACCACCACCAATCGATTCAGTGGATGGAGTATATAGGCTACATATCAAATTTCAGACTTCAAGCTCAATTGGGTAACATTTTCTTTATTTTTGACATTATCAACTAATTGTAGTACCCAGGCCTACTGTACAAGTAAATTCGATTTTCAAAAATTCACCAAAAATCAGGGGGTGCCGCTTAGCACCTGAAATTTTTGTTTTGGGAGTTTGTAAAAATATCAAATGTACTGCATAAAATAATATTATACAGGAAAAGCCTTTACAATCTTGCAAATAGGTAACTAGTTCAAAGTCAAATCTGTCGTTATGGTGGTGTACGTGAGTGAACTCATACCTACTCAACTTATTCACGGCTTTTAAAAATCGTGACGTCAAGAGACAAGTGTCTCACATTTGACGTAATGTAATATTTTATGTTTCTCTAAATTAGAACAGGGTGTTTGAAAAAGGTATATGTACGAATATCAGTATTATGTAGTTCATTTTCGTTTCGTTGCCTATTAGGTAATTGAGTTGTTCTCCTCTCTGATGATGGAATCTACCGAACACACGGTTCAAATGTTTCTTTCCATTTCTCGTCTATCGTTGTAGAAATCATAAGGCTATGCCGCTACGTCAAGAAACTATACGTACAATTTACTTATGTACATAAAAATTAATATAAATAAACTGATAAAATTATCACTGTTTTGACTGATTTTAGGCTTTTTTAGAATCTGGAACAACGCGACGATAAGCGTATATAAACGTCGAACCGTACACACGTCGAAAAGGTTATTATTCTTCGATCACGTCCACAGCTGCGCGTACCTACTTGTTCAAAATGAGTCAAAATTTGCTGAAATTTTCCAAAAACTTGATCAGTTTTACCTCGAATTACGAAAGTGTGAAATCGCGATTGGTAAGATGGTCGCATACAGTCGACGCGTTGACTAGATTTATTATTTTTTCTTCGTTAAATTTATACTTATGCTAATTTAGCAGGCGAATGTCACTATTCGGTTTCAACATCGGACACCAGTTGGTTTACATTTGAAGCAGAAATCACGTGTAGAACAAGTCGACTTCACTTCCTACGACGATTGTCACGTTAATCACGAAACCGTGAGTTTATTTTTATTTTCACCGTCTCAAGATACGAGAGCTTTTTTAAATTAATTTTCCCAATGTTTATACCTATACTTACCGAACAGGGTAACAGTTTATTTTGGCAAAGGAAGATGCGAACTGTGCATAATTTATTGGACGTGAATAAAGATGGCATTATATCGTACGACGATTTCAAACTATTAGCTGACAGATTCGTACAACTCGGTCATTTACCTGAACAGCAGCAGCACGAATTTTATAAAATAGTCGAGGTAATTATTCGACCAACTGTTTAAAGGTCGCCACATTTTATTATCTGATCGGGTGAAGAGCGAACCGATGTTTTATAACCTTTGATTTTTTTTCTTTTTTTTTACGATAGAAAATGTGGAAAGAACAATGGGGCTGTATAGATCCTTACAATTTAATAACTACCGAACAGTACTTGGAAGATATGAAGCACGTGATAAAGGATAAAGATCGTAGAAAAAAAGTGCACACTTTATTGCCATACTTGTTTAAAGTGAGTGTTTGAAAAAGAAAAAATGTATTATTATTTAATTCGATGCATGAAACTGTACCTATCTACTTTTTTGTAGGCTGTTGATAATAACGGCGACGGTGCAATATCATTTAGCGAATATCAACTATTTTTCAAATGCCTTGGATTGTCGTACAAGGTAATGTGTTATCATTTCCAATTTCTCTGAACTAATTTAACGTGGTTATAAAATGGAAAATTATCATTTTCAGGACGCTCTAACTTCATTCGAGTCGATAGATACGAATAAAGATGGCAAATTGACGTTGGAAGAATTTATTAAATTGGGGCGAGAGTATTTCATCAGCGACGATGAAAATAAACCTAGTAAATTATTTTGGGGACCACTGCTGCCGTGACAATAATTATTTTAATAGTAATCGTTTTATTGTTGTTTTTATTGTAAACAATCATCTTTATGGAGTACCTAATTAATAGCCATCGAAAGTGAAACTTGTCTTGCAATGTTTTTAGTTTAAAATAAAATCATTAAGGAATAAAACAAGTTTTAGCTTCGATAATTATTAATTACGATCAAATAATACTGGGCAATTTTGGGACACTGTAAGGTATGGCGGTCCTTTCTCAAAGTACCTAAATAAAATAATCGATTTAATTTTTCATTTTATAAAAAATCGTGGAATGAAGTAGTTGTATTACCTAACGTTTTGCATTACCTATCTACCTATATATAATTATGCATAAATAATGTCTTGTGTAATTTGTCAAAAATACTTTTGTGGTTGTATATTTCATTTCCTAGTATATCCATGTGCCTATCTATCTCAATGGATACAAATTTTGAAATTTATTACTGTGTTCTTGAACTTTTTTAAGCAGTGACCATTTCATACCAGATTTTAAATACATTTTTATACAGAGTCGAAAAGGCTCTCTAGTACCTACCTATCGTACAAGACTTCAGTGTTATCAGCTGAAAATTTAGTTTAATTTTTCTTCCATGTTTTATCAGTTTTTTAAAGTGTTCAGCTTACTCTACTGAATTTTTAAAAAATTCCATGCGAATGCATTCGATCGTAGGGAGTGTGTTAGTGAAAATTAGCTACACTTGCAACCTATTGAGGCTTCGAAAAAAATCGTTGAAAAACTTGAACAACAGTGAAAACAGTTCTGATACATCCTTTTCGTCTACGTAATGCGTTCAATTCAGCAATTAGCAACTATGTTCCCTCGAATTTAAAGTGAAAATCGATAAAAATAGAAAATCACCACAAGAAATGATCGTAGGAATGTAAAAATTCGAGAAAAAATTTGGGCCTGTCCGGGATTTGAACCCGGGACCTCTCACACCCGAAGCGAGAATCATACCCCTAGACCAACAGGCCAACGATGTAAACAAGCAAATATTTAGGATCATTATGCTGCCACGAAACAGTGACCGATATCACAGTTGCTTGATTATGTTACCAAAAACCAGTTTGCGCGGCTTCGGTATGAATTTCAATCGATTATTACGATGCAGATAACTTTATTAATGCTAATTAAAAATTGATTACCATTCTATCGGTTCTAATTCTTCTAATTTTCACTCGAATTTGCCTGAAAAATTGGTACTTTTTTGATATACGAAACACAACTGATAAAGAAAGTTGGTTTGCAAGCCTATAAAGCTGAATGTAAACAAACGTGGCGCCAAAACTTTCATTCTTGAAAACCATTCGAACCTTTATCACTTTTGTGCAATACTTTGGTTTTAATTTCGAATTATCTTTATTATTATTACAGTTTTGTTAATTTTACACTTTTTAAAAAGGTCGCTTCGCGATCATTCGTATCCTACGCGAGTAACAAATTTTCGTTTTAAACGGCCACAATGACTACCCGAGATCCACGAAGAATGATTATGGAAAGCGAACGACTGAAATCTTTCACCAACTGGGTATACAAAAATGATTCTTCAGTCGCATGTACCGCCGAAAAGGTAATTTTTCGAGTGATTCTTTACACTGTGACCGTATCTAAATGATCGTCGTTGTGGTATGATTCGCAGATGGCCAAAGCCGGATTTTATATGATCTCTGACGACGAACACGATACTGTGAAATGTTTCGTTTGTATGAAGCAGTTGGATGGATGGGAAAAAGACGACGATCCATTGTAAGTGTTTGATGATTTGAATTACATTTCGAGCATGCAGATTTTATACCCGTTTATCGTTTGCGTAGTATCGAACATAAGAAGCACGCGGCGTATTGCCCTTTCATAAAGTTTGGAAAAGAAGAAAGAGATTTGACTTTGATAGAATATTTGAAATTGTCTGAAGAAATGGAAATCAAATTACTCGTGAGTAAAACAACGCTATAATTTGGATATTCTGATCGTATTGCTAACTATGAACTCGTTTCAGGAAATGAAACATCAAGAAGATATTAAACAATTGGAAAAGCTTCGCGATCAAATGGTTAAAAAATTAGTTCAAAAAGATACCGAATCGAAAAGAAGTTAATTTTAGACGTATCGGTATAATTAAGATTTGGGTTTTATTTGAATACTCTTCGTTTCGTTGGTGAATTCGTTTGTGTAATTTTATTCCAAATATTCATTTTCATAATTTTATGAACACCGTGAAAATCAATAATTATAACTAAGTATATTTTTTAAATCTTTTTTCTTGTTATTTTCATCTACGATTTGTAGTAAACATTTAAACAAACAACACAGAGTCAGTACGGTTTGAAATTCTATTTCATATACATGTCGAAAAATTGCAACACAAATAATACAAGATGAAAAGAATAATATTTACAAAATGTAGCGGAAAAAATTACGTTTTTAATTCATAGACTTGAATATAAGCCTCTGACAGAGTTATCATTTGAGGTAAAATTTCAGTGACGTGCAAATCTTGCATTTCATACCATTGTCCCGTGGCTTTATGAAGTACATGCATACGATAAGTTCCTTTATCCGGTTCACCGTCGTGAATAACGTTAGCGATTAAATCGTAGGTAGTATTTTTATGAGCAGCTTTGGCCTCCGGAGATAGGTATTCGCCAAAATCGATACTTTTTATAGGGAAATTAACGATGGTACGATTTTTCTCGGTGAAAAATGTATTCTTGGTGAATCTCTTGATGTAGATGATCAAATACGGTGGCAGTTTGGTGATTTCGAATCGTTTCAAAAAATTATCTTTGTACGTTTTGTACTCTTTTTCCGTTTGGTTGTTGAATTTTTCTAAAATCGACGATAACCTGACTTGCGGAATAATATTCTCCAATATTTCGTCTTTAAATAACGGCGGCGGTGGTAGATCGCAAGTTAGATATAAAAACGGCGACTCCGTTACAGTTACAGCGTACTCGGATAATTGTAGCAAACGGTGTTTTTCTTTCTCTTCCAGATCCACTGGAGGTATTTTTCTCGTATGTATTCTCATATGGCCCAAAAATGTTTTATTTATAATAGAAGAGTCGGCTTTTCTTGTACCGTTCAAGGCTCGATGTAAGGCGTTCAAAAACCACGACAGGAAATCAATAGGATCGCCTTGAGCGGTAAACTGGAAACGTTTGTGACTCCATAATACGACAGCTTGCAACATTTCGTGCGGAGATACGTGCGATTTGAAATTACGCGGATTCCACAGCTTTCGCATTAGTTCACCGAAACGTTGCACCAACAGAAACGAACTATCACCGGGAGGTCTCTTCACTTTGATGTAGTTTTCTTCGCGTAAGAAAAAATTTCGTATCGGAGTGACATGGGAAAGAGCTTGTAGAATTACATTACAGTAATCGTTTGCTTTGATGTTGTTCAATCCAACGATGCCAGGATGATATAATGATCCGTCAATAGCTCTTGATGGCTTTACGTTCGAATCTAATTGCTGAATATGTTCTTCGATGAATGTAGGATTCAATACGTATTTAATGTCGTCTAATGACGAATCGATAATTTCGTAGTTATCCGGTAAGCAATAAAATTTCAACGTATGTAGATTCAAAAATACGTGGTGTGATTCGGCGATGCTGTGGGTATAAGCGTAGGTATTTGTACCTCTTCCTTGGAAATATTTACCGCACACTAAACAAGCGTATACGTTTATACGAGATAACGAAATAGAACACAGTTTTTCGAAGTCGAAATCCAGAACTTGCCGATTAATTGTATCTAGGTAAGGGCACAATCTCAAGGTATCTATTCTAGCTCGTTTACTCAGCGGTTTACCGTCTTCGTCGTCTGAATGGGAATGCGTGGCACCATTGGATTCCATTGCAGGGCTCGCAGATTTACTGTAAATTAACACTTTATACGATCAACATTTTCTTTAAAAAATCAAAACCACCGCAAAGTAAAAATATTTTTTTTGCAAAAATCGAAGTAAATAAATCATGGATGTATGCGTAAGTAACACAAAATTGGATTAATATTTTAGGCTTTTGAAGGCAGGAAAATGTGAAAACATCAACCCATACCTATTTCTCGAACCTATCTTCTTAATCTTTCACGCGATTGGCTCATTTTATTCACGTGAACAGACGTGATTACGCATGCGATTTGCGCTAAAATTTCGCGAAAATTTTTCATTGCACTGATAAAACTTAAAAGATGAAGTGATCAAAACTTTTTTATTAATTATTATTCAGTACGCTTATCGAATTTAATAACTATTAAATACTTACGACCGTGTCAATACGTACTTTAACGTAAAATGCTTCATGCATTAGAATCAAACCGTGAATTTACCCGTTCAATTTTTGTGATTTTTTTATAAATTCTGATAGTGTTATTATTATGTGATGCAATTTCTACGAAATGATACTTCAGAGTCTTCCGAAGATTATTTACGAGAATACGTTAATTGCATCGTCAGTCAATTGGTAGATTTCGTAAAATGTCTCGAGTTCTTTACTCTATCTGCTATAGTCGTTTCGTACCTAATTTTATGTATCTCCTTGTACCTGATTTTATCCAACTTGAATACTTTAAATCGATCGAGCAAAGGTATCAAATCAAAACAACGAATTTTATTCGTTACCAGTCATCCTGATGATGAATGTATGTTCTTCGCGCCTGCAATTTTGAATTTTACAAGACAGCCGGACAAAAATGTATTTTTACTTTGTTTATCTTGCGGTAAGAGTACTGAGTACGCGTCATGTTTACTCTAACTGGTGATAAAACGTATTAAAGATTGCTGTATTTTACAGGAGATTATTACCGACAAGGAAAATTAAGAAAGGAAGAATTATGGAAAAGTTGTGCCATACTCGGTATACCTGAATGTAACATTTTTCTGCAGAAGTATAATCATAAATCATCTACTTGTATCAGACGATAGAAATAGTTCATTTTGTAACGTTATCATTGTTTTCAGACTTTCTGTGTTACCCGACGATCCGAATGTGAAATGGGATGAAAATGTGATATACAATCTTATAATAAATTATGTAGAGTCGTTACGATTCGATGCTGTGAGTTCATTTGCTGTCATTTTAATGAAATCAAATTTAACGCTTATCTCAACAAACTTTTTTTTCGCAGGTAATTACATTCGATAAAGATGGTGTAAGCGGGCATGCCAATCACAAATCAATTTATTACGGACTAGCCAAACCAATCGCCAATAAGGTATTTCCAAGCTGTAAGTATTCGTTCAGCTTTCAAACAGGACTCATTAAATTTTTCTTGTAAACCAAGTTTCTATACGTTTATATTGCAGATTGTTCAGTATTTTGTTTAGACACTGTGAACAAATTTAGAAAGTATTCGTTCATTTTTGATTTCTTACTGTCCATTTGCTTCTCTTCCAATTTGTTTATTTTATCACCAACTGAATGCCGTCTTGTGAAGGTGAGTGTTGTGAATTACATACGTGTGCGTCGAATCTGACCAAGAAGGCAACAACCTAATCCCACTTTTATTTTCCAGAAAGCTTTGAAGGCGCATCAAACTCAATACTTGTGGTATCGCCAGATATACATTTGGATCTCAAGATATGCTTACATAAACACTTATTCGTTATTACGCGCAAACGAAGCAATGTTCGATATCGACTATAGAGATTTAAGTATTTAATCACAGTTTTCATCCTTTTTTTTTTTTTTTTTACATTCTTTCACTGATTTTATTCGTTTTGACTTTGAAAAATTTAATTATTGTGGGTATATTTTATGTAAGTAATGTTACTCGAAGAGTTACCTTCTTTAATCACTTTCTTTATAATATTAATTTTACCGAGTTAGTTTTTTTCCCCAATATATTTGATACATGTAAGTTATTTTTCGGTTTGAATTTGAAACCTCTTTGCAGAAATTGTGATAATTATGTGTTCGGTTTAGTCGTAGGTTGTGTAGCGGTGAAAATGAAATCTGCCAGTATTGAAAGTTTGGTTAAATTCGTAATTAAATGAACACACTTATGAACAAGCAGGGACACAGGTGTCCCGGCAAGAGGGTTTCCGTGATAGTGTGATATGATCAATGATAGTTTTTAATTTAATAGTAGGGTAGGGTAGGAGGGTTAGTACCCTACTATAATGTATCTCGGCAATAAAAAGCTGCTTGTACAAGCGTCGTGAAAACGCCGTTATTGCAATACTGACCACTGATTGGCTACTTATTGAAGAATTAGAAGAAGAAAAAGTGAAACTAATAGGGGTTCCTGCGGAAACCCCTAAAAAAATGTTTTGATACATCTTATCTATAATTCGTGTACCAAGCGTAACCAAGTAGATAGGTTGCATGTTTGGTTTTGTCTATTTTCAAATAGTTTGATAATCATTGATAATCACTGAACGTACCTATAGGTAGGTACGTAACGTACGCAAGTACAGACCAGAGCTTTCATTCCGAGTTTTTCGATTGCATACGCTTACCAAAAAATAAATTTGAGAACGTGAAAAACTTTATATAGATATCATACCCAAAACAATAAACTATACAAAATATTCAAATATCCATGAAACGTTGGAACGCGATGACCGATAACTCATAACATAGGGCATATCATAAGCTCATAAGATGTTCGTATGAAAATAGCCTTCATTTAAAATTGTTGGTTATCACACGTAATCTTGTTACTTCTTCTTCTGTAGTAATAATTTGTTGAGCTTGTAAAAAAGCTGCTTGTTACAAGCTAGTGAAAACATCGTAGATTTTTTGCGAAATTACTCGCTGGTTTTCTAAATACTTAGCTTCACTGAAGCGAACAAAACTTGAAAAAACCTCGCCAACTAATTCCGTTTTAGTCGAAGACAGTAATTGTTTCCAAGCATCGGACTCGAAGATATCTTTCACATTTTCAACAATATAATTGATGGTTTTAGTCTTGAGCTGTGCACATGAAAATTTATCTGCCAGTTGTAAAATAATAGTTGCATTTTCCGGGCATATACTCCGGAAAAGTTCATCCTCTGCACGCTTTTTTAAGCCGGCCAGATCATACTTATCGGCAGCTTCCACCAAGTCACCAGCTAAGTTCATTATATTTCCAACTTCACCGGTGTAAATAAAACTTAGAACTTCTTTAAAGGCTTCCGGAGAAATACCTTCGATTACGGCTCGATTCTCACTTTTTTCCTTCATGTCATTCCGGAACATCGCGTCGAAAACCGCGCATCGAGCTGATACGATCACTTTGTGAACTGGAAAATCGGTACCGCTGACTGAGAAGGTAAAATCGGTGAATTCTTCATCTCCGAATAACTTTAAGGAATCTTCCATCGGACTGTTACTTTGGGTTAGGTCAGAAGATTTCGAAGAAGTTTGTACAGCTGCACGTTCTTGGTCTGCACTCGATGAAGGAATGACAGCTACATCTTCATTAGTTTTTATAAGTTTCGGCGGGGTAGCCATTTCTATGCTTGCGTTCTCAGATAAATGATGTACGATACACGAGTCAAGTTTCTGAAATCAGAATAAAATTGAAGATTTGGTTAGATTTGTTTTAGCAAGTGAACAAAACTCATGATCATGTTTATCGACGTCTCTGATCCGCTTCTGGGAATAGCAAATATATTGCTACACATGTGTGTTTTCGTTCGTCTTACATAATTTATTAATCACTGAATCACTCAACAATCGACATCTCACGCATGTACCAATATTATGTAAATTTATAACTGATGACTTATAGAAGGTACAGATAAGCTGTCATCTTATCAAGTTTTCCGATCGCATACGCTCAGTAGGTACCAAAATCGAAAATGAAAAACTACTTTGTGAGGGTAAAAAATTATAATTGAAGATACGATGCCATACCTACGACTACACAGTACAGACACCTTATGACAATAAACTCTTACAGAATACATATTCAAACATCAATGAAATGAAACACGGAAAATCATTATGAAATGTTAGAAAGTCATGTCCTTTGACCATACAACGTGAGTCTAAGGTCATGTCATTGATATTTTACGTACTTGAGTAATAACAATAATCACATCAACTTTTCATCAACAAAATTAACTGAACGCTTAGGTAGTCGCTTTAACTCACTTACATAATATGTAGTTACATTAAACTACATCACTCTATAGGTGATAAACGATTCATCGACGAGTACTTTTGGTAGGTGTCAAGGCTTCACTCAAACGTTTTCTAAGATTGGTTTGAGGTTGACCAATAATACGAATATCATGAGCTGACAATCTCACAACTTGTGCAGCAGGTAGGGCAGGTACTAATACGCGTTTGGTACTTGGTAAGGTAATAGCTGTAGGCCATACAGGTACAGGATAATTGCAAACGTCCCAAACTAATTTCGCGCAACTATTAGTAGAAATGAATTTCTTCCAATTTTCGGATTTCATCACCGCCGCTTTATTTTCCATAATATATTTAATCGTACGCGTTTTCATTTCTTCACTCGAGAACAAATCGGCCAACTGGAAAGTGGTAACGGCGTTTTCCGAATTCAATCCTCGAATCAACGTATCTTCGCATCTTTTCTTCAGTTCTGATAAATTGTACTTATGCGCAGCTTTGAATAAATCAGCGGCCAACTCGGACGAAATATTCGCTTCACTGGTGTAAATAAATCGTAACATTTCCTTAAAACATACCGCACTGATATCGTCGATTACCGCTCGATTCTCTCGCTTCTCCTTCATATCGTTTTGGAGCATCGTTGCGAAAACGTCACATCGAGCTGAAATGATCGCTTTATGAACAGCAAACTCGGTACCTTCGACTACGAAGGTAAAATCAGCGAAATTCTTTTCTTCGAATAAATTTGCGAAGTCGTTGATCAGAGTTCCAGTAGCAGAACTTGCATTTATTATTCGTACGCACTCGGGCCTAACAGTTTGCATTATTGTAGCTGTAGCTGCTGTCTTAGCTGTTGTACTCGCGTTGGCACTGACCACTTGATTCATCGCGTGAGATTTTGAAATCGTGTTGTGTCTGCGATAATTCCAAACTGTTCCGAAGCAGCGAAGTAACTGAAATCAGATAAAACAAAAGAATTCTAGTTTCGTTCCAGCAGATTAGCTACCATCAATTCATGTGTACGAACAACTTTAGGTGCTTTCATACATTTTTCACCAATATTCTACATCGATCACTTTCCGTAGTGAAAACCTTTAAAAAATGAAACACGATTCGCAAAAAAATGTATAAAATTTTATAATGTATGATCACAAAACTACTTACAGAATCACATCAAATCAAATACGTAAGAATACACACAATAAAAAGACATCAAAATGTAGGGTACTCAAATGAAAATGAACGACTACTGGAGAACTAAAAACACTATTCTTGAATAGAATCCGAACTCTCGGAAGTGGAAGTGTCGGAAGATGAATTCAGTCCATCATCCAGAAGTTTTCCTCAAAGTAGATTTCTCAATTGGCACACTCGGTATTTTTTGTGACAAACCGAAGCAAACCTCGCTGATCAACTTGGCGGGCGTAGACGAAGTTAAATTCTTCCAAGCTTCGGTATCCGTGACTTGAGTGAAATTTCGAGTAATGTATCCGATCGTCTGAGCTTTCAATCGTTCGTAACCGAACATATCAGCCTGCTGTAATAATTCGACCACATTTTCAGGACTCAACCTTTCGGACAAGTCATCTTCGCAAATATTTCTCAATCCTCGCAGATTGTATTTATCCGCAACGTTGATCAACTTTGCGGCAATACTACCTAAATTTTCTACTTCATTAGTATAAATATAGCGTAGCATTTCTTTAAATACGGCAGGATCGACGTCCGGTATTTCAGCTCGGTTCTCGGCTTTCTCTTTCATATCGTGTTTTATCATAGCTTCGAAAACAGTACTTCGAACCGCAACTATAGCCTTGTGTACTTTGAAATCAATGCCCTGGACTGAGAATACGAAATCGGCGAACTGATCGTCGACGAACAACTGTTCCAGAACATTGATCGAATATACATCTTCGAGCGTAGTCGCCTGAATGGGTACTTGAACGATATCCGTGGTGACTGCTGACGTAGATAGGCTAAATCGAGGAACTATTGTCAACGTATCGTTCGTCGTCAGACTAGGATTATTGGCTAGATTTTGCTTACTACACAAGAACACATAATCTAAGCGATATTCCATCCCTCCACGTGGTCCTGGTCGACGAATACTACAAGCCGTCGAATCAAATTTATGATACCAATTACTGCCGGCGCCGGCTACTAAGAAATCTATCCTAATATTTTTGTTGACCGGAGTACCCCGAAACTCCATCGATGCGTGGATCGTCAAGGTTACTTCATCACCGTCAAATATATTCAAGGAATCCAACGACATCGTGACTATAACTATACCATCTTTCAAAGCAAAGAACATTTCGTTCGATTTGATTGCTTTTACGGTTGCTCGAGGAATCCTTTTGAAATTGGGAAACGACCAATGGTCGCCGGAAATCGAGTAGCGTGATGAGTTTGGCACGGTCGCGTCGAGTCTTTGTATTACTCTAACGGACATCTTTAAACAGCTGATGAGTAGAATGATGATAAACGAAGAGGTTACTGATAGATGGAAGATCGGTGTTGCATGAACTGAAACGAGACAAGATTGCGCACTGTGGAATGATGATACTCGTAGTTCGTTTCGTACGATGATGATCAGCTACATCATTTCAATTTACATACTAAAATAATAGTATGGATAACGAACGTAGACACTTACTACTTACTGGCTTTCAAAACGTGGAATGTCCAACTTCAATCAAATGTATTTTACTTTTAGAGCACTACTGGATTTCAGTCTATTCAGTAATCGTTGTTATCAATCTTGAAACGCGAACGAGTGAAAATATAAGAATTGAAATACAGAATACAGAACAAAAGAAGTTAAAACTCGAGTAGTAACAACCATGAAAGATGAATCAACTCAACGAAACAACTGCGACTGTGACTCCAGCGGAAAGAAGCTGGGTGTGGCAAAACTGGAAGGGGAAGGTAATTACCTTTATAATTACCTCACCGTCGTTCCGTCGTTCCATTTCTATTTTTTTTCACTTCTCAGTTCAGACGCAGAATCGGATCAAATCAAAACGTCTAAAGACTTCAGTCCAGTATCACATTTACAGGCTCTCGAGGTCTCCTCAGGATCCAATATTAATTATTAAACCATTAAAAATCAATGTCGTGAGTCGCAGAACAACGAATAAGGATTAAAAACAACGGAAATTACCACAAAAGAAGATTTAATACTTTCGAGATCAAAGATTACTAATGGCAAAATGATCTCATAATCAACACGATATGAAACGTACCTAATTTAAGCTGAAAGTAACATTTTTTCAAACTTTAAAGACGGTCAAAAAGTTGTATTTTAACAACCAACACCAACAAAAACACAGTCTTCAGCTAAAGAAAGTTCAGTCAATGACGTGAATATCGAAACTACTTTCAAGATTAAAATTTAACGAACAAAAATGCTCAAACAATATCGGTTCTATACTAATTTTTACCGTGTTTCTCTTTAAGATACCTTAAAACATCACTCGGTTAATTATTAACAGTTCTAAAATACTGAAGTCTCGAAAAGAACAAAATAGAAAAACAGAACTAAAAAATACCTATTATAAAACAAACCATAAAGCTAGAAAACGTTTACGAATAAAATCAAAGTAATACTCGATTAATACCGCATTTTAAATGCAAACGAACAAAACTTATTGGTCGACTTTTAAAAATTAATAGAAACATTGGAACGAATCATAGCATCACGAACTTCATTCGTCAGTTGAGGATTTTTCAGAATTAAATCTTTCCAAGCGTTCGTATCGGTAATGGATTTGGCTTGAGAAGTAATGAACTCGATTATTCTCGCTTTCAACCATTCGCATTTGTACATTTCCGCGCACGCTAACAATACGACCGCATCTTCGGCCGGTAAATCAACCAAATGGATACACATCCGTTGCTCGCAAACGGTTTTCAGAGCTTTGATGTCGTACTTGTCGGCGAATCTTAATAATCCCAAAGCTATCTCGTAGAAATTCTCGATTTTACCGGTATACATGAAACGTAATACTTCTTTGAATACTTTCGGATCGAAGTCATCAATGATTACGCGATTCTCTTCCTTTTTGACGCCGTTGTTTCCAAACATAGCTTCAAATTTCGGACTCCACAGGGCTAGAATTGCTCGATGAACTGGGAATTCTTCGCCCTCGACTGAGAAGACGAAATCGGCGTATTTCTTATTTTCGAACAATTGTTCCAAATGGAGGCTCGGGTCACTATTGACGGAGATATCGCGAGAGGAGAACAGTATCTCGATTTGGCAAATCAGCGTCAGTATATCGTTAGGTTTCGGGCAGGTATAGGTCATTATATCCGTGTGCACGTATTGGGCGAAATATTCGTTACCGACGGTTTCTTCAGTGCACTCGCCGAATGTGTTGTTAACCACTACGTTATTTTCGCTGAGGTCTTCGACAAATGTACGCAGTGACATACTGCATTCCGTCATTATATACGTAGACGAATGGCACGATAAGGAAATTTCCAAAGTAACGTCTCGTATGCGAATTTTTCCTTCGTGGAGGTAGTCCGGCAAATGGCGCAGTCTCACTGGTAAACGTTTGACTTTGATCCGAACGCAGCTTTCGCTCGTTATCGCGATGGTTTTATAAAATGCAGCCGTTGCGACTGGAAACTCTCCTAAATCACTCAGACGCCATTCGTACGTGAATAATTCTCCGGTCGAGATTTCCAATACGTTTTCTTCAAAAGACGAATTTTTCATTACTTCCAGCTCGACCGACATGTTGAAAATTCGAGTTAATTCAAGTGTTTCAGAATTCAAGTCAAACGGAGGTAGGTAACAAGTGGTTATTTTTTACTTCGTGAAGTGGTCGCGTGGTCTTATAAAATATACCCTGAAAGCATTCAACAAAAACACTAAAGATCATTCTACGAGATCGAAAACAAAATCTATCACAGTTTTAAAACATGTTTTACAGCATAAAGAAAATTATTTCCACGTCAGAGCTGAAATGAATATAAGCGTGAAAGAAGAGATGAATACGTTAGCGAATTTCTAAATCTCAAACAAGAAGTTGAATAGAATATCTACATAAATTTTGCTCTGCCAAAAGCTTCTAAATTGTCATCATTTTTATCAAAGGTAATTAACAGGTGAATGATTAAAGCCAAGATATTTATCCAATAATACGATAGATTTTCCGGTCGATATATAGAATAATAGTAAAATGAGAAATATTGGGTATTACTTACCTATCCGAAAGCAGATTCGATTCGATGTTGTCAGCACAAAGTTACCACAAAATTATAATCATAGTTTTTAATTTAATTAGACAATCACTGTTCATTAAACGTTTCATTCATCACAAAAATTTACTGTTTTTTGATTATAAAATCGGCAGGAAACTTCCTTACGGATGCAGGCCGGGCAGTTGGCCGTCGGGCAAAGCAACAACACGGAAGTTGACGATGTGACGAATGACGAGCGACGATCTGGGAACTGGGATGGGATGCCGTGTGCGACAACTATACGTTCGAGTCGTTCCTGATAGCGCTGTTGCCACTGTTTCAAACTTTTCCATTTTCGTTTTTCGGCATTTTCCTAGATGATTGCAAATGATTCGTCATTAGCTAAACAGAATCCATTCAAAGTTGCCAATCTCAGTGATTTCTCACTGAAATCAGTGATTTTTAAGGGTTGACGAGAGTCTGCTCTGAAAACAGACTTGCAAAAGACTCGAAATGAGACTCCGAGTCTTTTTCTTCAGAGACTCGCATTTTTCCGAGTC
>FIZT01004606.1:0-25103 GCA_900065295.1 Paracoccus marginatus
TACACAAAAAATCATAAACATCCCGGGTGTACGAATATTTATGTGATAGACTGTACATACAGATGATATGATTGTTAATATGGATGATTGATGAATGATACAAATACGTTTGATATGTAGTAAATAAGTATAAGCTACCTAATCAACTTAAATTGGTTGAGTTATGTTCGACTGGAATTAATGTCAAGTTGAATGAATGATAAGCAATGTTGATTCAACTTGATCATTATTCAATTCTGTATCTTTGCATTTCTGTACCTAATATATTTTCATCAGCAACTTGGCGAGTACTTAGTGATAAATTGATAATTTGGAAAAAGTTTTGATCGAAAGAACTAAGAAGACGTTAACGGTGGGGAACGAGGACTTCGTGTGAACAGTGAACGATAAAAATTCTATCAGCATCATTTACGATAGGTAACAGAATGGAACACAGTTTTTGAAACTTTTTTCCGGAATTTTTTTTCAAGGCTCAGCGTCTCTTCGCGTGCTCTAAAGAAACACTACTGCTATGGGATGGTAAGTACTTGCTCTCCTTTCTGCAAAGATTTGGACTAAAATACGACATATAAACAATTCGTATTAAGCAAAAACGACATTTTTTCGTGATTTCGGGTGCTATTACGCTGTAGGCTAATAGGCTTAAGCCCTCAACAACTTCAACAGTCAACTCTTCACAATTCCGATGAGACCAATCTCAAATCTGAGAACATTAACTAGAAAACTACTCCTCACCTCAGTTTAGTCAACTCTTGGAATGATTTTAAGGATGACTCATGATTACAACGTAACACTAACCAATTAACACTGCACATTACCCACTAGTCACCGCTCTTCACTCGTTCATTCGAGATACTTACAAAATTTTCACACTTCTGCATACTGTATGTATGTAGTTCGCCTAGTTCTTTGTTTCAATTCGCAGGTAATGAAACATCAAACTTAATGCAACACTGAAACGAGCGCGCGCATACTATCGTCCCCACAATCCGCGGTGTAACTGTTAAATCACGTGTGTCATAAGCGTGAGACCTTGAGGCTCGAGCCAGCGTAAATTATTTCGAAAACCGATGTTGTTCTCTGAACAGTTTTTTTATTAACACTATCCAATCGTCGTCATTCCATTGGTCAAGTTGAATTTCAGTTCCCAATTATTCGAGTTCGGTCGGATCGAAGAAACAAGAAAATTGAAACAATTTTCCGCCACTTTTTCCATGAAGGAAAGTACTTACGTAGGCGAAATAAACATTCACTTCTGCAGAGTTGATTCGACTTTGGTTCAATTTACTTTAGTGCCATAGAACGTCAAACGTTGAACATCAAAACACTCTCAAAATATCTACATATAGCCATTAGCCACCCAATCTACCACAGAAAAATACACGAAACGAAACTCTCAATTAATTTACTTTCAATAATTACAATTTATTATCATGATACATACAAATACTTAAAACCTTAGTGTAAGTTAAGCGAACAGTGATAAGCGCCATTAAACCTACAATTCCGTAAACAAAATTACAATAAATACAAATTTTTTCATAGGTCATAAAAAACAGCTCGCGAGCAGAAAAAAAATACGTACAATAAATAAAAATTAAAAAAAAAAAATCGACACTGTACACAAATTCTGTACAAAATACTGTTCGGCAACAGCGTCGCAAAAGAAACCCATTCCGTTCTACGGAAAAAAAAAATCTACACCATTTACAAATAGAATATCGTTCTAAAAATTCGATTACTCTTCAAAATATAAAAATCGTATAGAAAGAAAAACATAAACAAAGATCGTAACAGGGTCGAGGTAAGATACGTCGAAAAATACGCGACAAATCGACCAGCCCCGCGCATTGCATCGTGTTTTCGTATTCGACAATCACAACTCGTTCATAAACAACACACAAATCCATCGTCCATATTATTTTCTGACGAGAATGCGAATTTTTTCGATCGAAATATTCTAATTTTCATTACAAAATACACTACAAAAACGTACTTACACGTTCGACAGATACATTAATGATTTACAAGCGAGTTTGCAATTTCCACGTACAGTCAGTCATCCGTCGCGTATTTCCGCATCTACCTTTCACACTTATTGCACACCGAAAACATTCCAAATTTTAAACATTTTCCAAAATACTAAGGAAATTTTCTATACGAAACGACGAAAAAAAAAAAAACTGAAATAGAAAAAAGAAGAAAAAATCTTACACGATACTTTGGTATTTAACTACGTAAAAATAGATAAAAAATTTTCGTTAAAATGATACAAGAAATTATTAGGTACGTTGTTCGTATCATTTATATTCACACGAGAATTAGAGAAAAATAGACAGCAAAGATGATGTAGAAGGGAAGAGGAAGCAAACGTACACCCCTAGTATTAGACGAAAAATCAAAACGAAAACGAACAATGAGAAAAACCTACGTTTTCTAAGGGCAAAAGACCAACTATAAACTACGAAAAGAGGAAAGTAGTGAAGAGGGAAAAACATTAAAATCATCACGATCGATGCGAGAAAAAAAAACAAAACAGACTTTACAAGAAATAAAAATAATAATAAATTCGCACGACAGAAAAAAAAAGAAAAGACGAAACGAAAGTCTAGAAACGAAGAAGAGAACAAAACCTCATGGACAGCGTTACGCATCTAGGTCATCTTCTCGTTGGCTGGAGAAGTACGAAACCAAACCGCCGAATTCGCCGCTCGGTTGTTCTTCCGCAGCTGCCGGAGTGCTTTCTTCGTCGTAGCCGCCACTGGCTTGGAATTCAGCTTCATTGGGGCCGGCTGGAATACTCTCTTGATATTGGAATGCAGCCGGCGGCTGATCTTGCGCTCCGGCCTGATATTCTGGCGGCGGAGCCGACCCCGCTGGCGAGGCTGAATCTCGAGGAGGTGGTCCGGCAGCGTACGGAGGGGCTTGTTGCGCAGGCGACTTGACGAAGGCCGGTTGTCGCGGCGGAAAACCCATCGATCCGGGTGGCGGTCCGTACGCCGACGTGACAGGCGGTCTAGGAGGCGGCGGGTACGAATTAGGAATCATGGAGGCGACCGCGTAATACGGAGGCGTCGCGTTGTACGGAGGCGCCGTAGAGTGAGCTGCGTGCGGCGGCGGCGGTGGTAACTGTTTCATGTGATGCGCTTGGTAGGCGGACGTAGGAGGCGTCGAGACCATCGCAGCTCCGGCCGCCGTCGATATGACGGTGGTCGCTGCGTTGGAAGGTTTCGAGGTGGGCGCCGACGAGGCGTAGGGTGGAGCTGACGAGTAGGGCGACGCTGTCGTCGAACTGACCGACGCGGCCGGATCCGATTTAGCACCAGGAGGCGTAGCCATTGGTCCCGATATGACGGACGCGTTCGTCGTCGTCGGTCGACTGATCACCGTGGTCGGTGCGCCGGTCGTCGCCATGGCTGCCGGATGCGAGTACATCGGCGGCGGCATAGGTTTCTGCGCGGCTAACGGGAATCCGGCGAATTCCGGTCTCGGATTGAAACCGCCTCGTGACATCGGATTGGCTGCGGACATGGGCGGGTACGACGGAGGCTGATAATACTGCTGTTGTTGTTGAGGCTGCTGTTCGGTTCCGGGAGGTGGCTGAGTTGCCGGCGATCTTTTCTTGCTGGCGTCTAATTCGGCAGCCGCCATAGGATTGGGTGGCGTGCCGGGAGCTACAGCGGGCGAATTTTCCGCACTCGAGACGCCGCTGCTATTCACGGTGACCAGGCTGCCGCCCGAAGGAGACGGATCCATCGGCAGATGCGGACTGTGCACCATCTGCGGCGGCTGGCCGGGTCTGGCCGGGAATCGCATCACGTTCGGAGGGCTGTTGCCGGGCATGCGCATTCTGGTAGGCGTGATTTTTACGCGTTTCGACGGATTATTGCCGACGGACACGGTTACAGCGCCGGGAACCGGCGACGAAGCCGTGGTATACGGTAATCTGGCCATCGGATTCGGCGATCCGGCCATCGCAGCTCCGGGAGGCGGGTAGTTGGCGAAAGTCGGCGGAGACGAGCTATTGTAGGCGGTAGTGGGCACGGCGACGCCCGCAGGAGGAGCGCCAGGTCTGACGGATGCAGCAGCCGGATTCATGTCCGGCCCGCCCAATGGTTTCAGCATATGCAACGGTATCATCTCATCGGAGGCTTGATTAGACGCTTCCTGGCCGGCGGCAGCGGCAGCTGCAGCGGCCGCAGCCTCAGCTTCGCGTTTCTGTCGTTCCATTTCGAGTTGTTTCTTACCTTTGCCGCGAGCTCCGCGTTTCTTAGGCGCTGGCGGCTCGCTAACCTCCATAGGTGGATTAGCCGGAATAGGATTGGGCGACGACTGACCCATAGGAGGCATACCAGCCATAGGTCCGGGCCCGAGCTGCGGTCGAGCACCTCTCATATGCATGGCGGCCGCCATTTGCGGAGGCATAGGCATTGGTGGCATCGGTCCGCGATGCATCATGGCTGCATTATGAGGCATCATCGGTCCCATTCCAGGACCCATATAAGGCGGCGGTCCGACCCCAGGTGGTAGATGCGGAGGTCTCGGACCCATTTGCATTTGAGACGGATGTGGTGGACCTAAGCGAACGCCTTCCGGAGGTCCTGGTGGTGCTGGCGGCATACCACGTAACGGAAGCTGAGGGTCGGTCACCATATGCGGAGGCGGTGGTCCGGCCGGTAAACCTTCGGGTGGAACGTCATCGTATGCGATACCTACGTCGCCATACGGATTCGGAGGCGGGTACGGGGCTCCTTCGCCAGGCATAGGCATCATCTTGCGCGCCATCGAGTAATTACTCGGCGACGATATCATCTGCGGTATGCTCTGCGCCATCGATTGCATCCCTTCCAGGCTCGGATTGGTGCATTCGATTTTCTTCAGCATCATTTTATTGCCTTCCTCTTTCACGATGCCGCTGTACACTTGCAAAGGCTCGGCCGGCGGCACAGGCATAAGACCCATTTGCGGCATACCCGGCGGCGCCAACTTATTCGCAGTCGGCAAGTCGTTAGGATCGGACGTCGGTATCGCAGACGGTTCCAGTTTCGGTGTCGGTTGACCAACAGCAGCAGCGATAGCGACGTTAGACGGACTCTTGCCATACGTTCGAATTACTCCGGTGTCATTCGAGGCAATAGGCTCGTGTAAGCTGGTAGCGTCCGTTTTTTTGGAGCCATCGCCGCAACCGCCTATTTCGCTTTTTGTTCCGTTTTCCACCACCGAGCCGGTAGCTTTTTCTTTGCTCGCGTGATCGCCAGCGCTGCCACTGTTCGTACTCTTCGATGTCACTTTTTCATCTTCTTCTTCGTTCACGTAATCGTCGTCGTCGCTCAAAACTTTACGCGATTTTGAAGCCGGTTTATTATCCTGGAATCATACGTAATTGACATAAATGAAGTAGCGTTCTTGCATCGAGTATTCATTCGCAAAATGCGGATGCTCACCTCGTCCGAATCGGATCCCAGATTTTCCAAATAATTGATTTTCTTGCCTCTGGTACGACGCTGCGGATAATCATCTTCTTCCGCCTCCAAGCCGTAGGTAATCTAAGAGTGGAAATCATTATGGAATGATTTACGATCTCGTAAATTAATCAAGAGTGAAAATTTATTTCTTACCCTGCTCTTCTTGACTTTTTTCTGTTTGCTACGTTCCTTTTCCTCATCCGAATCGCCATCGAAAACTACTCTTCGGCGTTTTTTCTTCGGAGTGGATTTATGAACGCGACTGTACTTGTTTCTGTAATATTCAAAATACAACCGTCGATTAATCGAAAAAATTTTCAAACAGTCTATGGTCTGGCAAGGGAGCCATTGGGTGTGAAAATTTTGACTAAATTCCACCAAGAGCTAAATCACTCGCTCACTACGTCTCGCAGCCTCTGTATGGGAGATGAACAAAAAAGAGTAGATACCTTTTCCTTTTGCCCCACGTCGAATCTTCTTCTTCGCTATCGGAATCGGAATTGCGAGATTTTTTCTTCTTCTTTTTAGGCTCGAAGTCTTCTTCATCGCTATCGTCGTCGTTAACTGTAATAAACGCGAAAAGAACTCCAGTTAGTTCGAATTCGTACATTTCGTTGAAAAAAAAGAAACCCTCTCCCCCTCCTGTGAAGAGTTCAAATAGGGTCAAAAGGTCGAAACCCACAAAAAGCAGATCTGGAGCACCCGCCTATTGAACCTGCGAAAAATTGACCTCCTAGATTGTTTCGCGAGGCTGTAGGCTGATCAAAGACCACAAAATGGCGGGAAAATCCACGTTATGACGCCTGGAAAGGAGTGTGAATGACCATTTTTGGATTTGATGATGACAATGAAGGTACCTACCTATAGATCTCAGTTTTGAATTTTTTTTTTGACTTTTTGACTCTTTTTTGAGCCCCCTAGTAAAAAGGGGTTTGACGTAATTTACAAGTTAGGGGCTTAAAACTCAGGGGCTTCAATTTAGACCTCAAAATGACCCCAAATGCCAAGTTTGATCTTTTTCGACCCGTAACTTTTGAAAAAATGCATTTTCAAAGTTTCGAACCATGAAGGGTGAACCATCTATATCGTTCTGATGTCACAGAAACCGACATATTGGACCTTTTGAGGTCCTGGAACATGAAAAAAAGTCATCCTCCTCCTCAAAATTTCAAATTCGGGACTTTTGCAATAGCAGAATATTCTTTTTTCAAAAATTCGTCTAAAAAGTACTCACTGAAATCGTTATCGTATCTGGTAACTCTGGCTCTGGTCGACCTTCGTACCGGTTCACGCATCGATTTACGATAACGAGCTTCGTCCGAGTCTGTTTCACTTTTTCCGTACTCGTCTTCGTCATAGTCATCGGCGCTGTAACACAAATACGAACGAAATGTTACAAAACGTATCGATATTTCGAATCGAACTAATCAAAAAAGAAAAAACTCGCATCCTCCCCCCAAAAAACGATAAAAACTTTCGATTCATCTATTTCGCTCACCTCGATCCCTTGAAATCTTCGTCAGAGTAATGATCATCGTCGCTGCTCACATCCAACTTGGTCAAACGAGCAGATTTCTTACGAATATTACGAAATATCGGAGGTACAACATCGTCTTCTTTTTCATCTTTGGATTCTTCGTCCTCTTCGGAGCTCTCTTCTTCATCCTCCTAAAGGGACAATTCGTCGTTAGTGCTCCTCAAATGGAAAAAAAACCTTCAAGTCCGAAAAACTTCCGGCCAAACTCACTTTCTCTTCCGGTTTGGCTGATTCTTCGGCTTTCTGTTTTTCTGCAACCGGTTCTTCTTCCGGCTTGGCTAGTTCTGGGGCAGGTATAAGTTGAGGAACTTCTTCTTCGGCTTCCTCTTCGTTTGCGTCTCTCTGCGCGAACAAAATAAATCGTATTTCAAAATTAGTACATAAAATAAACAAAACAGAGGACCACGTAAGGAACCATTTTAGCCTACTTGAATAGCCGAATTCATCATTTCGTCGTACTCTTTCAGGGTATAACTGACATTGGCTTGCCTTCTGACGCGTAACGTATAAAGGGGCTCGTCTCCTTCGGACTCGTCTTCATCGCTGCTTCCACCTTCCGATACGTCTTCTTTACCACCATGTTCCTTTTTATTGGCCGACGACTCGTCCGGCGTCGGTGCGATGTTACTAAAATCGGCGATGATGTTCGTTTTGCTGATACCGACGTACTGAAGTCGTTGCCTGCGTAACTCGTCGTTATCGCGCTTCTTGACTTTTTTGTCGTAGGTCTTCAAAAATTTATGTAAACTGTTTATCAACATGTTCTAGAAGTAAACAAAATCCATCGTTAGAAATTATTATTATTATCGTTCGACGATAAGCGAAATGAACAAAGGGGTTCCGAAACGCTTACGTGTTGGCAAGGCGGACAAAACCAGTCTCCTTCTGGGATGGACAAGAGCGGTGGACGCAGACACGAAGCGTGCCATCCTTCGTCGCATTTATCGCACAATAGAATCCATTCGGGTTGTTCGGCGGTACGACATTTTTGACAGCATAGGTCGTCTTTTTCGTCAATATCTTCTGTCTTGGGTTCTGAAAAA
Organism: Paracoccus marginatus; assembly: GCA_900065295.1. Lineage (NCBI taxonomy): Eukaryota > Metazoa > Arthropoda > Insecta > Hemiptera > Pseudococcidae > Paracoccus > Paracoccus marginatus. The sequence continues at coordinate 8,046 of FIZT01004606.1, forward strand.
AGCACATACACGCGTCAGTCGATAAAAAATTCGAACGAGGTATCGTTAACTAGAAATGAGAAAGTCGACTGAAGAAGATACATACTCGAGTGAGCGGTTCGAGCTCGTTTTACAGGCTGGAAGTCTTCGTCTTCCAGGTCAGATTCCGGTGAGAATTCGTGATCCGAAGCGTCATTCAGGGCGATTTCTTCGTCGTCCTCGTCTTCCTCGAAATGATCGTCTTCTTCGGCTTCTTCTTCGGAGCTACGCAGAATAAATTGAGATAGCATTATCGTTCGTATGTTTTCTCTTCATTTCAGTTTTTCACTCGAATATTCGATTTACGTACCTCGAGTCGGATCCACCAGCTTTCCAAGTATCCGCAGATTTTAGTTTCTTTTTCAGATCTTTCTTCTTGCGTTTTTTCTTGGACGGCGTCGATTTTTCGTAACTCGAGTCGTCTCCGTCCGAGTCCTACGTTTGAAAAAATTCCAACGGTTTTTAATAAATTATTCAAACTGATACACCGGACGATTTTTCGCAATATTTACCTCTTTCACAGCCTTCGATTTGGTTGCTTTCTTGGGCAAAGCTTTATTATTCTTTTTCAAAGAAGCCTGAAAAATGAAAACAATGAAAGAAAAATGTTTCGATAAAGTTTATCAATAATCTTGAAACCGAATCAATCCGATCCCAACTTACCTGTTTCGCTTTTGCTTCGGCTTTAGCAGCTTTTTTCGACGGTGTAACCGGCTCAACGTACTTCACTTCGGCTTGTTCTTTAATCTTGAGCTGGGCAATACGTCGAGATTGACGAATCGGCGTTACAGAAGGAGTCGATTCTAAACTACTCACATCAGCGTCGGTAAACCAGCCTCCTAAGTAAACAAAAAACAACAGATTTAGACGAAGAATTCAAAGAAAACGGTACTAAAACCATAATTCGTTACTTTTGCCGGCTTTCTTGCTACTCTTAGGCGTTTTAGGAGTTTTTTCTGGTTTCTTTTCTTCTTCTTCGTCAGCTTCTTTGGTGTCTTCTTCATCCGCTTCGTTTTCGATTTTCTTTTCTTTTTTCAAAGCCTTCTTGGTGGCAGTCTTGGGTTTGATTTCTTTACGGACGGCGTCTGCTTTGGCCTCGTCGTCGGACGCATCATTTTCGTCGGAGCTGTCTTCTACGCTCGGTGCTTTAATGGGCGTTGCTCTGGCTGTAATAAGAAATAAAAGGTCATGAGATTTCTCCAACTTTACACTAAGACATGAATATTACGTAATAACACGTACCGAAAGTCGTTTTACCTCCTCTGCTGCCTTTCTTTCTACCCCTACCAGGTTTCTTGGCGACGACAGGGACAGCAACGGGTACAACAGGACTATCGAATTTCTCATCTTCGTCGTTGCCTTCTTTTTTTACAGTTTTGGCAGCAGCCTTGCCTTTTTTACCAGCTTTGACTTCTGCAGCGGGTTTAGCTTTAGAGGGTGTCGTCTTGGCAGATTTTCGGTCGTCTTCTTCCTCTTCTTCATCGTCTTCGTCCTTCTTGGACACGGAGTCTTTGCGAGCAGATCGAGTACTGATTCGAGACGAAGCACGGAGACCCGGCGAAGGTGTGGTCTCTTCCGAAGCGATTTTAGCTTTTTTCGATTTTTTCTCCGGTGTCTGCGCCGGCGTTGTTTTTTCGGCTGATTTCGGCTCGTCTTTGGCCACCGTGGGTTGTTCTTCATCTGCCGGAGTTGGCTTTTGTTCGATGCTTTGTTCGTTGGGTTCGGAAGTCGACTCAGACACCTTGGAAGGTTCTTTCGGGGATATCGGCAGCGTTTCTTTCGATGGCTGTTGACTTTCCGCAGTCTCTTCTTCTGGTTTAGGTTCGGGCTGTTCGTTAGTTTTCGATACCTTAGACGAACTTGGTTTGATCTCTGGCTCAGATTTCTGTTCAACTTCTTCAGTCTGCGGGGTCGATTTTTCCACAGCTGGTTCAGCTACCGGCTCTTGAACCACTTCTTCGCAACTTTTTGCCAGATCTGCGTTTATGTTTTCTTTAGGTTCGTCTTTATCGTTCGATTCAGTCAAGCGAGGCTCTTCCAACTGCGTCGCTGACGGCTCAGACGACGTTTTGTTTTCGGCAATAGGTTCAGGAGAAGGTGGAGAAGGAGCGGAGCAAAAATCGTCGTCAGATTCCGGCGATTCGAAAGCTGGTGAATAGGGTTCGTTCACCGGATCGTTTAATTTCTCCTGAACCGGCGTCGACTCATCGGCTTTATTCAAATCGAGCGATGCTTTAGGCTCTTGAGACGGTTGTTTTTCCTCAACGACGGCAGTGTCGGTTTTAACGAGTTCTGGTTCAGATTTTTCGACCTCTTCGGCGACTTGAACCGATTCAACGATAGGTTCTGCAGTTGGCACAGGTTTTGTTACGGTTTCCTCAATCGGTTGAGGTTCAGGCAAGATATTTTGGGAAGGTTCAGGTTCTGGTAGACTCGCTACGATTGGCTCAGGTTCTGGTAAGGTCTCTTCAACAGGCTGAGAAGGTGGTTTGTCCTGTAGCTCTTCAGGAGCAGACGTTTCTGAAGAATTTTCTACGACCGGTTCGGCTGATTTATGTTCATCGACGATTGCAGATGATACTGAGTCTTTTTCTGGAAACGTTTCGGGTTGTGAGACTTCGAGATGAGAATTATTTTCGGTCGATTTCATCATTGAGTCCGATGGAGAATTGAGTTCTGCTTTTTGTTCGTTGTGTCCAATATTTGAAACAGTCTCGGCGATATTTTCGTCTTTTTGAAGAATCTCTTCACGGTCAACAGGTTCCTCGACCGTGGGTATTTCATTTTTGGATGGTAATTCAACTGGTTCAGGCTGAGTTTCGGGTACCGAAGCGTCATCGATAGATTCGGTATGATGGTTATTTTCGGAAGACGTTTCTGCCTCTGGAATGTCTTCGGCATGATCGCTCACAACAGCAGGTGCTTCTTTTGAATGCGATTCATCTTCGACGAGGTTCGTAGGCGACTTAACCTCACTTTGAGGTTTAATTTGGCTATCGTCTGGAACGTCTTGACTATTTTCTGGACTGCTGCTAGGATATTCAACCAGCGACAAGGTATCGTTACGATTAATGGCATCGGTAGAATTTTTTGATTCGTTTTGATTTTGTTTAATTTCGTTACTCGTACTGAGGTTCATTACGTTCGAATATACGTTCTGCGGCGCGTTCGTCGATTCACCTTCGGAGCTGATGGCAACAGGTGGAGAAGAGCTCTGCCTCGTGCACAGATTAAACGCTTGATCGGCATGCGAATTGGTGAAGGTGGAGTATACCTGCGCCTGCGCCGATTTATCTTCTCCGCCGTCTAACTGGACGATATCTTTGACGTTATGCGATTTGGTAGCCTTGAGATTATTGGTATTTCTAACGTCCGGCGCGACATACGGTGGCATTTGGGTATCGCTTCCGAAGTAGAAATTCGTAGGGATGGCGTCGTTTTCTTTCGATTCCGAGCGAGGCACATTAAAGAAGCTGAACTCGTTACGATAACTCATTTCGGGCTTTTTATCTTTGTTGAAGCTGAAGTTTGGGAAACACGAGATATCTTCTTTTTTCGACGCGTCTTTGGACGAGTCTGAATTACAAATGGCGTCTATCGTCCATAACTTTGGTTTTTTCTTTTCGGCCGAGTCGTCCGATGCGGGAGACGTGGTTTTCTTGGGCGTTTCTTCGTTCGGACCGATCGAAGTACCACTTTGGTCACCGTCCGTTTCAGGTTTTGATAAAATATTTTCTACTTTATGAGTCAACGCGCCAGGAGACTTGTCTTTATCTGATGTTTCTTCTTCGGTAGTCGTTTCGTTGTTTCCTGTGGTACATTCGACCCCGGACCCAACTCCGCTAATAAACAGACAGAATTCTCTTTCATCGTCTTCGTCATCAGAATAGTAGTTAGGCGAGTTGCAATCGACACCGGAACCGGGGCCGTTGACAAATAAGACGAATTCACGTTCGTCGTCGTCGTCGTCTGCACAAGGATTACTAGACTGGCATTCAGCACCGGAACCTACTCCGGTGACCAGCATGAGTGGTTCTTCTATTTCATCAGCAGTTGACTGAGGATTATCATCGTCGAGTCTGGCTTTTTTAACATCAATATCTGCCTCTTGACTCAGCTTTCGTTTAGCTGTAGGTTCGGCGACAGGCGTTTCGGGTGTTTCAGTGTTCTTAGGCTGAGTAACATTTGCAGCAGGTAGTTCAGTCTTTGAAGAATCTGCAGCTGGTTGGTTCGAAGTAGAAGATGAAACAGCGGTCGCTGACGAATTAGGTGTGGGGTCGTTGGCAGCTAACTTCTGGGCTAATTTCGATTTCAAAATTTGCTCCAGCTTTAAGCCAGGTTTACCCGCTTTCGATGTCGATTCTTTGCTTTTGTTCATTTGCATTACGTAATTACTGACGGTGTTGTCTTCTTTTTTGACTACGATTTTTTTATACAAATCTTTACTATTTTTAACCTCTTCGAGTTTCGACATTAACACTTCGTTGGTGAGCACCGGTTTAATCATATTGAATTTCATATTTATTTTAGTCTTCAACGAATCGATACCGCCTTTAGGAGGATCCGGAAACGGTAACGGCGAACTGAGCAAAGGTAGAAGTATCTTCTCAGATTTTAACTTCTCTATGTGCTGGGCGAACTCCTCAGGTTTTAGCTGTTTAGGCGCTTGTTCAACGACTTTCTTTTCTTTTCTCAATTTCACTTCCGGAGATTTGTCGTAACGTCTAGTTTTGACATCGATATGTGGCTTTTTGGGTAAAGTAACGTCTGCTCTTGGAGAATGAACGGATCCCGACAACGCTTCGGTTACAGCGTTCGGACCAGTCGTAGGTACGTTTACAGCAGTGGTATTGTTTAACACGGGCTTATCGGATAAAGGCTGCGTTTTCAAAGCCCCTTCAGCTGTTGATTTTTTGACGTTTGATTCGTTTTTTACGGGAGAGTCTTTTTCATCTTCCTCTTCTTCTTCGTCGACGTTTTCCTCTTCTTCTTCAGCCTCTTCCTCTTCCTCTCCAAGTTCAGAGTCTTCGTCGTCTTCCTCTTCTTCGCTAGGCTCTTCGTATTTACGCTCTGGATCTCGTCCCGATTTCAATGATTCAATTAAATTTGCCAAACCAGCTCGGTCGCTGCGACGTGCAAAAAATTACGAAAAATTAAAGAAAAATTCGTCGAAATGATCATTTACAAAATTTCATAAATTAACTTACGTAACAATCAATTCGAACGTTTCTTCTTCGGGGTTCTCTTTGTACAGTTTAAGATCCAACTTTTCGTCCAAGTGCACCCAATACCGAACGCCATCCTTATCAGTGCCTATTGGTGATAATCGCAATTCATCGATAGGTAATTTATTCACATCAGTTTTAAATTTGACATTGAAATCGAACTGAGCTTCGCAAATGCACTGAAAAAATAACCGCCGAAATATGTAAGTCGTCTGAGCATTTACGAATAGCTAATCACAAGTCACCGGTACCGGGTTATATTCTTACCAATAAAAATTTCAACCGTTGTGAGTAATTCAATTTCTTATAACCGTTTTGTTCTAATTCCCAACTATCTTGAGGATAATACAGGTAACAAAAGTTGGCTAATGTACGCTGCCATCTATCTGGATTCACATTCTTCCTAGCTTTTCGCATTAAACGTACATGCAAATCGATCAATTCCGGAGAAACTGTACAAAGTAAAAAACACTCAAATATAGAATCAGCAGTGATTCATTTTCGTATAAGTAGTAATAAATCATATTATTCAACATTTGAGCATGAAAAACATTGAATTAGCTGTAGGAATATTATCAGATGAAATGTAAACGATGACTGGGAATTGTGAAATAATTGCACAGCAATGGAGGCCATAATTGCCGAGTAAATATGGTCACTTACTTTCGTCCGTTGAGTCGATCATTCGCTGCAAGTCGGAAAACGGCGGATGTTTTATGCCGCATAACGATGAGAATTTTTCGAAAAACGAACAAACAATAGCAAAATTTGGATCATGTACACAACTACTCCTGTTTACATTTTCATCGGACGCCATTATCACATCGCGTATTTAACAACGGGCAAGTTTTTCATAATTACTAACAATCCACTAACAAATACGAAACGTAAAATTTGAAATGCATTCTGTTAATTGTTAATAATTAAAATTTTAATTTCGATTTAAATTAGGTTTTTTTAGTATTCTCAAATACATGGCGATTGAAAAACAAAAAAAAATATAACAGCAAAGGGATCAATTTCCAAGGTCTCTTTTTTGTTATCAAAATTGGTCATATTTGGTAGCACTCCTAGCGGTGAATTTATGAAACTTGAAGATTTTGTCAGGAAAAAATTATTTACGCGCTCTATCGGGAAAATGAAATAGAATTTTTGAAACACCCGTTTGATTTTTCACCATGACTTTAAAAAAAAAAAAAAACAAACACGAAATCGCCGATAACAAAATTGTAAAAATCAACAATTTTGAAAAAATTTGCACGAAGAATTTCTGATCTTAATGCATTTTTGCCAGCCAATACTACGTTATTTTGTACTATATCGTTGAACCAATTCATCATGAGTCATATAATTGAACTACGCCCTAGCAAAGACCTCATTGATTCAAATTTCGAAGGGTACAAATTGTCCCTGGATCAAATACCGGCTACCAATCACGAACTTCCCAATGGTAAGGGAATTACTATTCCACCTACAATTAGAGTTAAATCAATCTCAAAATGACTCTTTTCCCGACATTTCTCTCTGCTAACCTCCTAACCTTATCAACTTACGGAAGTAAATGTAATTACAAAACTGAATATTGAAATGATGCAACTCTGCTACAGGTGTCCACAAGCTGGAAAAAATCGGAGATACGTTCTCGTACTTGTATTTGGTACTTTTCAGTATGCACAATCATTTAATCCACGACCCATGGAACGAAAACGATGTCTATTACATCAGCGAAACTCGAACCGTTACGAAAATCGAATTACAAACGATGACTTCGGTGTGTATTTAAGCGGCGATCTCACACCACGTCATCGGTTACTTATACTTCTCGTATTTCAGGACACGAATAACACAGCAATGAGGGAACTACTACAGATTCCAGTATTCGAACCGAAAGAGTTCGGTTACAATATTACATTGGTATTCGCCGGTCCAAGTACTGCTGTGATTTCAACTGGTGCTGGTACCCTACATGTCGTCAATACCGGAATTAGAAATTGCTCGCAGAATTGGACTGTAATGAGAATATTTTGTACATTTTATTTTGTACATTTCACGATTAATTTCAATTAATATTTTCCCTCGCACCAGGTGGAAACTTCCTTGGATATTCTAACTAATTCGTATACTTTGCTCGATGCTCGTGTAAAAGAACAAGACGATAACGTTGAATTACACTGTCTTGTTGTTTCAATTGTCGAAAATAAAGAACCCGAAAGCGGTATCAAAGTGGGTAGAGCTTTCACGGAATTGCATTGGGTTGTTTTGAAGAGAGGTATTTAATTTGTACTTTTTTTTTTCAATTTACTGAAAATTAAATCCCAAATTTTCATGGTAATTCTAATATAGTTGGCGAAAATTGGGTAATGGGAGATACATTCAAGTTGCATTCATTGGGAGCAGTCAGATGTGGATATTTTACGCCCGAATGCGAGTACTTATTTATAGAATCGAATAAACCTGTCGAATTGAATACTAATGTAGACTCGCAGAACGATACAAAAATGGCAACAGAAGAAGGCAAGCGTAATTCTAATTTCAAGTAGTGGTTGTAAACAGTCTCTATCTAACAGACATGTTGTTTCAGATGAGAAGAAAGATCCGGAATATTATTGGCAACAGTCCGCGGACGATTTAAAAATTTGGTTCGGATTACCTCGAGGATGCATTAAAGACGACGTCAAAGTGATTATAGAGGATAAACGAATCAGCGTAGAAATAAAAAATAACATTTATTTGGCCGGCGATACATTCCAAAGATTAGATTCCGAACTGACTACGTGGAATATTACGGACAATAGGTAGTCGAAGGAATAAATTATCTTAGGAAGTAAACACACGACATACTAGTTGAAAAAGCTTAAACCTACGAATCTAGTGGGTCGTCTAAAAACCTCGTAAATTTAATAGTTTGGTCCAAGTCTTCCATTAACCTGTTCGAGTAGTTAGTTTCGGCGACGATAGTTTTCATTTTCAACTTATCTATCATATCGATCAACTGAACGGAGTCGTGGAATTCGTTTTTGCACCATTCGGCGATACCTTCTTTGAGTTGTTCTCTTTCGTAAGCCATATTCTTGGTGTCTTCTCTTAACATATGGTTTTCATTCGTTAGCTGGCTAATTATCAAAAAATTTCGCTCGTTTTTGCACGACACCTGTTGCAAATTCGTCTTCAACGAATGGACCTCGTCTTGCAACCTTTCCGCTTCTTTTTCCAGCGTTTCTATGTATTGCTGTTTAGCTGCGACTGCCGTCTCGATTTCATTCCGGTGACGTGATTCAGCCCGGCTTAATTCGTCCAGAATATTCACTTTGTTGCTAACTTGTTCGTATTTCCTTGTCAAGTCTCCATTGGCGGCCTCGAGTATCGTAATTTGTTCTTTTAACTGAGCGCCTTTTTCGATCGATATTTTTTCTCTGTCTTGTAACTCTTTTTGAACCTTTTGAAAGGCTTCGTTTAGCATGTCCAGTTGCTCGACGGCTTTTTCGTTCAATCTTTTGTGATCTTCGGCTTGCTGTCGAAGATATTCGTTATCTTTTTCGGTGATTCTTAAATTGTACTTGATCTCGTCCAAAGAGTCGACGAAGTGGTTTTTCTCCCTGAGCAAGTTGCTGTGTTCGGTTTTCAAGTTGATTAATTCTTTTTGCAGACGTTCGTTTTCGTCTTGCTCGTCTTTCAGTTGAGCCTCTTTGATGGTGTTGTCGTTTTTCAATCGCAGGTTCGATTCTTTCAGGTGTTGCATGGCTGCTGAAATTGTTTCGATGTACGAGTACCATTTTTCTTGTTGTTCTTCGATGGTGGCCAAGTATTGGGATATTTTATTGCGATCGGTGGTATTTTTGAGGCCTTTCACCGTGTTCGTGATGATTTCCAAAGATTTGACTATTTTATTGATCACGTTATCCTCCTCTGCGCCGAAGTAGTTACTTTTGGCGATGAGATTTTTCTGCAAATTGCGTACTTTCTCTTTCAGCATAGATATCTCGTCGTTTTTCGTGCCCAGAGTTTCTTCGTAGTAAGTTTTATCCGGAGGAGAGATGTGATTAACGTTCGATATAATCGGGATGATCTGGTTACCAGGATTTGGCGAAAAGGGAGATTGGAATTGAATAGCGTTCGGCGTATTTTCATCGTCCGACGATTTGTCTTGATATTTAAACTCGATGGCGGCGGTATGATTATTCGAGCCTTTATTTTTGATCACAAAATGATAATCTTTCAAGTCGATACTAAACGCTTGCTTTTTCTTGGGCCGCGTCGGCCGCTGAGGTGTCCGGAAGGTGCTGGTTGTTTCGTCGTATTCTTTGATTTTCGTCTTGGCACGTGGCTGCGACGGCGCTACCACTGCCGAGGGTACTTTAACCTCGATCGTTTTCGCTTTGACTGCTTTACGTGGTACGATTTTAACGTCGTCGTTGATACGCGGCAAGAAAGCGCGTTTATTATGTCTTTCTTCGGGCTTAATTATGCGGTCTTTGTTGACCATCTGATCGAGAGGCAGCTTACCGTCGATGTAGGCTTGAATACGCGATTGAGGCTTGAGCTGTGATTGCTGCGACTGCTGCCGGCAGTGACGTTGATCCGGCGGCGGTGGTTTGTGCTTGGCGCGGGTATCCATTACATTGGATGTCATTGAAATGCGATTTTTCGCTTGATAATACTGAATACCGATATTGATTTCGTGTACGTATTATGACCTCAAAACGTGCCCGCGCGTTCGGCCACGATTACTAAGCAATTGAGAATAATCGCGAGGCAAAGATGGCACGTTATTGGTGACCGAAGTTGATGGATTGACGATTGAGGAACTGCTCTGCTAAATGAAATTGTTTTTTTTCTCTGTTCAGATTGGAAATTCTTCTAAGTAAACGCGAAGAAGGTCAAATGTGGCAGTATCTCGTCGAGAACGATACCAGAGGAGAAGAATTGGTCGACGATGAGATAGTTAAGCAGGTTCACGAAAGACTAGCTCACCTTTGTTCCGAAACCGAGGTACTGTGCGAATAAAAATAAACCCCTCTCCTTCGGCATCTTTACCCGAAAATTTACAAAACCGACTAATTACCGTATAAATTTCAGGCACTAGCCGACGACACGACACCCACCTTCAATCCTGGCCAGCTCGAAGCTTGCGATAACGCACCAGACGAAGACTCCAGACTGATAGTAATCGATGCGAAAACTAAAACGATATCAAAAGAGGTACCTACTACCTACCCGGACCCGCTTCGACGAGCAATTTACTCTTCAATGCGATCAACTACCTGATTCTCGTTCTTTCTTTAGGCTCACCTAACCGGCCATCAGAAACTATTCAATATCAGAATGAACGAATCTTCGATGGTCATATGTGTTCGACACGACGTCGACGGAATCATATGGAAACTAGAAAAGGATGGTGACAAATTCTGCCAACATATCGGTACCTTGAACGCTTTCGGATACGTGCTCGCTTCCAAACAGTGGAAATATGCTTCGTGTTCTCCTGGTAAATGATTACAAATCAGTCGAATGAACCTACATCCAGCAGTTCCAATGTTACTTGATTTGAAATATTTTCGCAGATTTTTCCTACGCCGTTATAGCCGCCACCAAACAGAATTTATTCATTTATAAGCAAAACTGCTCAGTCTCGAGTGACCTACGTAATCGCAAAACTGGTCACAAGTTTAATCAAATCGGAAAACAGTATCTACTATCGCTGAATTCTCAGGATGAAATTTTAGGAATACACGTCACCCGCAGATACCTATTTGTCCTGACCAAACCCTTCGTCAGTATTTACTACGTCGGAGAGGTAGACTGAACCACGCTGTACTTCGAGTCGTGAACGAGAACCCATCAATCCACACAAGAGAGATGGAATAAAAACACGTCGATAATTTATATTCGACATTTTGCGGCAACAAAACCTTCGAAGACGTTTTCTTTAAATAAAATACAACAATGATAATAAACAATAATAAAACTTGAATCCATCAAAATAAATTCAGAACTTAGTATATAGATAATTCACTGCATGATCACGCGTCTCTATTCAAACAAACGTAAAACTTATGTACGAATCTCGTAAAAAATAATAAAATTCGGAACAAATAATACCTAAAAATTGAGAGAGGGGAAGATGGAATAGGTTACTTGAATAACATCGAATAAATATTCAAATTGAAATAATCTCAAGACTTGATTTCATTTTCTGGAATGAACGAAGAAGACGACGACGACGAAGAGCATTTCTTCGTAAATATGTTCTCGATTCCCATTTCAGTAATCATGGACAAAGCGTTGAATGCAGCCTGAGATCAAACGAGACGATAATTAGAAACGAAATCCAATCAAATTGGGGGCTCACTTGGTAATTTGAGCGGTCCATCTGGCTTTAAAAATAAAACGAACGAGATGCTTACTTCGTTTTGAGCCGATTCGGTCGAATCACCGGATCCGTAACAGGTCTGCGCAGGATTTGTATTCAACGTAACTAAACTTAAGTATTCTCGATGATGACGACCCTGAAGACGAAAAATAATTCTATAACAAACAGAGTAAGGGCCAGTAGAAGCCACGGAGGCGATCACATTACCTTGGGAAAATCGGAAAATTCCACTTCGTAGCCGAAAGTGTCGGCTAAACGGGTTAATTGTTCTTTGGCGATACTCTTCTGTATATTTAAATTAGCGAAGAATTTATGCTTGCTGTTCGCAGAGCTGTATTTGGTCGTTGGAGACGTAGACTGGTCGTAAGATGCGGCGTTGCCGTTTGTCAGCTTTGTATCGGTCGCTGAAACATGAAAATTGGTTTTCACTACGTTCGGGGCGGGTTTCGTTAAAAAAGCTGAGAGGATGCCAACCTTGTGTAGGGCTCTTTTTGGAATTTTGTTTGATAGATAAATTAGCGTTAGGCACGAGCAACAACCCTGGAGCTATTTGTTTACCGTTCACCGTATGTTTAGGGGTTGAATTGGCCGTCGATGGTTGATCATCGTTATTGTTGGTCTGAAAAAAGAAGCGATTTCTCCATTAGGTACTTGTCGTCGAAGATGGAGTGAAAATAAAAATCCAAGACCCGTATACTCACACTTTCTACAGGTTTAGGAGATGGCGTTTCTTTGGGAGTTGCTTCTAATCCTAATAATTGTAGCATGTTCTCGGATGCTTGTCGTTTGGCGTCTTTTTTATTGGTACCAGTACCGGTGCATTTCAGATCGTCGACTTGAACCTGAAATTGGACAACTGATTCGTATTACGAATTTCTCAAAGAGGCTTTAAAATCCCGTACGAGTCTGCTACGTACCTCGATTGAGAACTGCTTCTTTCTTCCACGACCTTTTTCTTCAACTAGTACGTAAACTGGCTCTTTACCGTGTTTCTTTTTTTGGTATTCTAATAATCTTGTGGTAGGATTCGATTCAGAACGTTTATCCGACTCTTCCTGCTACAAAAAGCAAACGTCAGAATGAAAAAGTGAGCCCAAACGGTGAAAAATTTTTCAACTAACCGTTTCGTTAGGTTTAACTCCGTCTCTGATGATTCTAGTTTTCTTCTTGTTCAAAGTTATTCTCTTACGTAATTTTTTCTTATCGATATTTGTATAAGGTTTCTGAGGACATGGTAAAGATTCCAATAATTCTATCATTTTCTCAGCCGCTCGTCTTTTTGAGATCTGAAACCGACAGACGTGTTTCAATTACAAAATGAATATACCGTAGATCAGGGTAAACACGTCCAGATGTACCCTTCGACTCACCTTTTTACCATTCCCTTCTCCAACCGTCTTAAACTTATCGCCAACTCTACATTCGGTGACAAAAGTCCTCATATGAGGCGGTCCTTTCTCGTCAACCACTTCGAAGGTAGCTTGTAAATTATGTCTGAATGCTTTCTCGTGTACCGAAGAAATGGGAGATTTGGCTTCATCGCTGGTATGTTCGCTATTCTGAGTCGGAGTCGTGAAACCGGCTAAATAACCCAAACCAAGTTAGTAAACATATGGGAGGAATGTGATTCTGCCATAGTAAGGAGTAAAGATACTCACAAGGACCAGACATGCCGATAACCGTATCGTTGAAACCTTTCAAATCTTCTAGGGCCTTTTTAGCGGCGTTATGTCGAGCTATCTGGGCTGAGTGGCCTTCACCGATGTATTCTCGATTACCTACTTTTAAAGAGATCTTGAACGGAGCTGGACATTTGTACCGTGGCTGAAAATTTCATTCGGATTAGAAATACGGCGAAGATAGCAAGGCACGTATTTTTGTGGTACTTACAACGTTGCCGTATTGTGCTCCGGGATATGAGAAGCCGTTCATTACGGCCGCAGCCGCGTAATCGTTATAGCAGTAGTCGTTATACATAGTTCTGGTCGTCTGAAAATCGCATAAAAAAATGAAATTTTAATATACATTCAGAGTGGAGTGTTTTTGGGACACCATGTAGATAAGTACTGAGAATTCGTGAAGTAGGCTAATGCCAGCATAAAAAGGGAAAGGTTTACGAAAGCGTAACAATACCTGATAAACACTTCTCGAGTAATAATTCATAGGATATGGAGGTTGATAAAAGGTAGCCGATGGTTGGCTCAATACAGTATACATGGTAGGTTCACCTCGTTTCATAGCCAATGCATTAAGTTCCACCGTTGGCGTAGTATTAACTATAAAAGAAGTTGGTAAAAATGAAATAATTTTTCATTCATTGAAAATGTAATCAAATAAACACAAACCTCTCGTATTAGGTAGTAATTTAGGAGGAGGATGTTTATATTTGGTTTTTCTTAATGCGATAGCCGCAGCTTCGTGTTGAGCTTTTTTAATACTAGTTCCCTGCGCTTCGAATTCAGTATCGCCGAGTTTCAAAGTGACAGTAAATTTTTTACGATGAGGCGGACCTTCTTCTTTGGTTAATCTGTACAGGTGTTGTATCTGTAAAGCAATTCCATTACAATATTAATACATGTACCTTCCAAGTGGTTTCTATTCATGAAGATAACATAAATAAGCAATTATTAAAATCTCGTCGAATCATATCCTAACGAAAATGCTTCCATAAGCGTATCTAGAGCTAAGCAGACTAGCATCGTTAGCACATTGTATAGTGTTCGAGCTCGAGTTACCGGTAGACGATGATTCATCAACCTATCTTAGATTGGAATGTGATAACGCAGCGTATTTTCTATATTAAGATAAAATAATACCCAACGTTACAAAGTATAATTCTCACCCTGTTGTATCTAGCTAATTCATTCACCAAACACATCGGTGTTTTATCTTTCAAACTACTCGGTTTCACCATCACATTTACGTCGCCCATGCCTGGTTCGGCGTTGATGTATCCTGTAACACGAAAGACGTTATTTTAGTTCATCGTTTAGTATGCACGAGTCTACATGCAATGCAATACGCCAATTCAACTCACTCTTGTCTGGAATGACGATTTGTTGAGCGTAGTTCACCCGAAAAGGAGGCCTATTTCGTAATTCAGCCATCAGGCTTCTAATATTGAAACAAAACAATAAAAAAGAAATTAACCGTTGGAAGCAACCGAAGTGAAATTTCCACAACTAATGATACACAGTTCAAAGTCCAGTAACGTCGTGAAATTATTCCAAAGAATTCGCGCACGGGAATAATACACTGGTATCGAAGTGTTTCAAGAATGTACTAACGCAATTGAAAGAGGAACTAAAGAAATTGAATGAAATATGCTGTAAGTGGCACATTCAATATGTAGGTCAATAAAGCGGATTTTCATATTTTAATCGAATATTTGAATGGATGACGATTAATTAAGGAATGACAGGATCAAAGAGGAAAAAGTTTTGGAGCAGTTAAGTTATATTCGAGTAAGAAAAGCAGTTTCGATACGAACTGAAACCTGTTTTCGGTGTTTTGAAACACATTAGAGTAATCATAAATAAAATCAACCAACTTACCGTTGCTGTTGCCAAAATGTCAGTTTTGAATAAAGTTATACTTCCGGTGAACGATGTATCGTGAAACTTCAAGAAATTATTAAGAAAACTGCGAAAAGAAAGGCCGAAAACAACACTAATTCGTTAGAATGATTGCATCAAAAAAATATTCAAATTCTGTTCATTTGAAAGATCACAGATTGAAATGTGCGGGAACGTTGAATTTCACAAACTTTCAACTAGGTAGGTTCTAGTTATCGACTAATTCCTAAACCCCGAGTAGACAAAACGGTATCGGGTCCGAGTTGCGTTTACTCAATGACGTCCGTCCTAACGTCCGTCATGCCGGCCTCTTATCACCATAACTGTGGACTTGGAAAAATTACGAAGTTACTAGTCTTGATGAAATAGTATTAATTATTTTATTCATTTTTAATCATTCTCTTTGTTTCAAAAATGGAATTTTCAAGATATACCAGGTAATGAAATAAAATCACAATTCCTGTGATGAACGTGTGAAATTTAAAGCGGTATTCCGTATTTTTCGATCCACGAAATATCCTCTAATGTTTTCAGAATACTCACGAATAGGTTAGTTCAAATTCGTAGTAAACTAATTCACGTTCAAAACGGTTTTTTATATCGAGCTTCCCTCCTGATTTGAAATTTAATGGAATTCGATAGGAACTGCAGCGATTACGATAGGATATTTAGCGTTGCTTTCCCGTTATATGACTGTTTTAATACGTCGGAAGAGATCAGTAAGTGAGCACAAAAATTATACTATGTTAAGTAGTGTTGATAACAATTGATACGAAAAAATCTTCTAGTTAAAACGTCAACTTTAATTGTGGACAACGTTCTCATTTATAATCCCCTCAATTATTTTGAACGCGCTGTTATCGCGACGCTGAGCTACTTCGTAGATAACCATTTCAAAATTGCCACTAACCCGAATCATCTGGATGACCCTAACCTGCAACCGGGAATACCTCAAAATTGGCAGGATGTCATCTCAACGAGCATAGTTAACAATCTGGAAAACCGAGTCTCGGCTTTCTTTGTTCGGAAGAATACCCAGACGTACGATTTGATGCTTTCTTCGGTTTGTTGCATAGACTCCAACTCTGGCACAGTATCGGTGTTGCTTGTAGTAAGTTGATGAAGAGAAATAAATCAGTTTACAAATGCAAATTTTTTATACTATTTTCATTTTCAGCACACTGGCAACCATCGTGAATTTACAACGGGCCTACACAGTTCCGAAGTAAATGGTTTGACTGACAACGACCGGGCGTATGCCGTTGCATTCGGTACCCACATCATAAAAAAGCTTACCAAGGCAATGGACTTGCCGTAAGTTCTAAAACGAATATCGCTAATTATTTGTGAACCAAGAACGAATAATTATAATGTATTCTTCCTTTTATAGCGTGAAGAAAGCGGCTAAAGATCAAGCACCCTCGACTCCGATGTCACCAATTTGAAACGAAGATGAGATACGTAATTTGTAATATGTAACTTGTAAAATACATGTACATATGTACTATTAATCGAGCCGCCGAGCTTGTAATTATAAGCACGTTTAATATTGCATCTTGTGTTGATTACTCGAGAACCAGCGAATGTTTTAGTGTTAAACATGGGTTCGAATGGACCTTGTCAAGATATGAATGAATTTCCTCTTTGGAAATTTGAGAATTTTCGAGTATTAAAAAACCATTAACCTAAAATCTAGAGTTGCGCTAAAGTGCGCCAGGACATACTACTAAGGTGAATGTATTAAAATAATTTGTATGTGATACACCTTCTCGGTGTTTAGGAACCTTTGGAATAGTTCCCTAGTCGAGCCCGACATTTTTTTATTGAAGCATAATTGATGCACAAAAATAATTATAAAAATAAGTTACAA
>FIZT01004615.1:4100-16100 GCA_900065295.1 Paracoccus marginatus
GGGGGGGGGGGGGGGGTAGAAAAGAGCACCAAAAATGAAATTTTATTTCGGTACAGAATTTATTATTTTTTTTCTCATTTCTCGCCGAATCGCTACATGTTCACTATAATATATACGAGTAAGTACGTGCTATGATAAAATGAAAAACCACCGCGTACTTATTTTCATCTCGAAAAATTAACCAATAAAACGAGAATAATGAGAGAAGTGGGGGACAAGTGGTAGTCAAGGCCAAACGTGCTCCTAGCAGCTCGGTCTTTCTTTCTATACTTTACACTCAGTCAGTGTAACCACGCAAAAATTATTAAAATTTTCGATCGAGGAATCTTTTTTCATCGTCGAATAAATTTCAGACACCACTTTCCGCATAAATTACGCGATCCTTGCGCACATTTTTGGATCTTCTACAGCTATGCCTATTGCCTACCCAAAAATCATAATTTTCCAATCCCAATTCGAGTACAACCCTTTCGTATACTTTGGCAATGCGAAATTCTAAACTTGGCTCATCTATGTAACGCGTGCGTGCGCGCTGCTAAAAGCTCTCTCAAAGTTCAACGGTTTTTCCACGCTCATTGGGCGGGCAACACTGCGTCACCGTGTTTCTAATCGTCTTATCTACGCGCACTGGCGGTCTCACTGTTTCGCGTACTTGCATAAAAATACGTACATATTTCGCTCGGCCAAATTAATAATGCTGTTCCCAGTTTACTCATATCTTCGTATTTTTGCATGTAGGGCCTGATTCGCTATCGCCTGTGCTCCGATTAGAATTTCAAACCGGCTCGAAATTCGGTCTACGTACCTATATGTATACTTTGGTACAGTAATAGTGTGCGGCCAAAGAAAAAAAGTTCACAGTACCTCTACACCTACACGTACGTACGTATACGTTCGAACGAAACGTCGCGTCGCGTCGCCGCGTCGATTCGCCACTACTACGGGTGAAATTTTTCCACACCAACACAAGCCACTGCAGTCAGTAGTACCACGAAATCGCCCGGCTACAAAATCAATAAAGCTTGTGTTAACATTCACCTTCAAACGAAGAAAAAATTAAACGCTACTATGTGATACATGTTTTAATTTATTAAGATAAATACGTATTATGGAACATTGGTGAGTATATTTTCGTTTTTCTATTACCCCTTCGCATAAGCCGGCTTCGTTCGAATTATTTTCTATCGTGTATAGTAATTCTCTCTCTTTCGCTGCTGTATACGTGCGAGCCGACTCGCGGCGCGGATAATTTACTCGAACGTGTAGTGTACCAATTTCTATATTATGCTTGTAACTCGTCGCGTTTATTTATTTATTTATTTATATTATTCTATTATTATATTACACAATGTTGTACTCGTTTAATCTACGTCGTAGCTGGCTATACGCTTTTTTGAAAAATCACCGCGCAAATGGAGCTTTTGTCGCGGGTTAACCAGTGTTAGCGACCCAAATTAGCATCGCGTAGAGCGTATAGGTAGCCGGCCGCTGTTTCGAGCTCGAGCCGCGTACATCAATCGTGTAATCACGATTTATCTTCACCGAGCTTCGTTTCTACCGATCGCCGATTTTTTCTTTCCAGTTTGCCATTTTTTTTTTTTTGGCTCTCTCGATGCGGTGCTAGTCCGATCATCGACAGAGCCGGCCAAAAATCTAATTAGTTTACAGGTTCGACGAGGTGGTAATTAGTTGTACACGAGTGCGAGAGACCACTTTGTATATAGGTATTTATGTATTATATGTGAGAAAAATATTTTAATAATTAACGCGACAAGTTATACACACATTTATGTACCTATACCCACTGCGAGAGATATTACGAAAAAAAAATTTAAGGCTGGCGGCTGTTTCAAAGGTTCGAACGCGAACAGGTTAATTAGTATATTATTTGTGGAAATAGGTGTAGGTTTATTAATACACACACGTATATGCTATATGTATTAATATACGATCCCCAAGGAGGTATTTATGCTTATATGCTCGACGACCTCGAACTTGTTTGCCCATGTATAAAAATATATCCACACGCCGCACCGCGGCGCACCGTGCGAACCCCTTCGCGGTCCTGCATATCCCCAAAATCTAGGACAGGGCATTAAACTCGACCATGTGCTACGCGTACATACACCTGACTACGTACGTATACCGAAAGCATAGGTGCAAAAATGTGGTACGTATTTATATAAGGGTAGTACCGAGGCGACGAAGGCGCCTAGCCACTACCTACGCGTGTCCTTATACACATCTCACACGCGCACGACACGTTGGTACTTTATTATTATTAGGTATTATTTCTATGACAACGTGTTATTATCATTTTTAAGCGCCTGTTTGCGCCGCACAACCGGTTACCGTCGGCTCCATACAGCTCTACAGGTACTAATGTAGAGTGTGTATGATTAATTAGCCATCGTCGTTTAATAATATCGAATCTATTTCGCGCGGGGCTAATATTCTAATCAATCCCCCCCCCCCCTCAATTTCTCGCTACAGAGATACCCATACCTATACGTACATATACGGTGCGAGAGATTCGCGATAGGCATATTCGGCCATTTATAAACATCTACCGATGTCGTGTCGTATCTTCCTCCAAAGTGCCGGATAAAAAAGAAAATATGTGTACCTACGTAAAATTCCGCCAACGGCCTTATCCAAGTATTCGATTTCGCCTTATCAATTACCTATAGGTATGACTTTTCCAATATGGTAAACACGCGTAGGTAGATATCATCGTAATGTACGATAGCGATATAGGCGGAACCAAGGCTCGAGAACCAATTACAAAATACCAAACTGATTAAAAATTCATTTGCATAGTTTTTTTTTCAAAACCTTTCGCTCGCGAAGTTGTTTTTGCACATACGCAAAAAATGGCATAATTTTTTTTTGGGAAAAAAAGAAGAAAAAATGTTCTTGAAAATGTTAAAAAGGTTAAAGCTATCTTTATTACCTACGCTAAAACCTATAATAATGCATAATTGCTTCTGAAATTTTCTTTTAAAAAGACGCAGTTTTTATTATCACCACGATGAATTTGCGATCTTCTCTCTCCCTCTGTAATGGATTTTTTCATGGTTTTTTCCCTGAAGTAAATGCACGTAAAAAGATTACCTGTATCGAGAAAGAGTCGACTAAAAAAATTTCCTAAATTTTCAGATCGAGCCAGCCACGAACCTCAATAAAAAGACCCATGAAAAAAAAAATTGTTCAACTGATCGTATATACCTACATGAAAGTCAACCCAATGGGTCTTAAAATGGAATTCATTATTTCTTTCGAAAAGAGGAAGGGGTAAAATTACATCATTACATGAGGTGGACCGTATTCGGTATATATTGGGCGCGATACAGATAGCTTTGAAAGATAAGAAAGAAGTAGAACAGAGAACTTTGGTAAATGCACTTTGAGTGAGAAATTTTTTGAGCTGGTTTTGTAAGGGGCAGATAGGGTCAATAAATAGTCTACTAGAACAGGCTTCTAGCCTTCTACTGCTCCACGTGGAATATTTATTTAAAAATGATTTGCAAAAAATAAAACGATCCTCCATCAGATCGAAACTTCAACAACTGCAATGGATTCATACCAACCGTTTTAGAAATACCGCAGGAATGAGAAGATTTTCCAAAAAGCTTCGGAACGACTGGAAAGTATCGTTATCGATACGTACGTTATTTTGACCATCAAGGCCTATGAAAGCTATCAACGTCCTTGCGGCTGATACGTATTTCGCTATAGACAGGGAAATGCACCAGAGAGAAAAAAAAATACGTATACGAGTCTACGTATTTACTACCAACTTCCTGCCAGAATTTTTTTTATCTCGGTAGTACGTACTCGCTGTAGTTCCGTGTTCGGAATGGTCGATTTGAGTATCTGTACGATATGCCTATGCCGGGTCCAGCTGATAAGGCATTGATGATAAAAATTGGTAGATTTTGATATTAATTGCGCATAAATTATTAACTCATAAAATTTTGAAGTTTGTTCGGAATATTGATGCCAATTGAATGAAATTGAGAAAAAAAATGAAGTAAAAATTGCAAAAAGTTGAAAGAAAGAGGGCTCGAAGCAGAAAATTTTAGACTGGAAAAATTAAAAATTGTACGAATTGAAAAAGAACTCAAATCAAAAAAAAAACAAAGAAAACAAAAATGAAAAAAAGAAATTATTTCGTGAGAAAAAAATTTCTTTAAAAATGAAAATCGAAAAAAAATTCTAGCAGAAGATTTTAAAATGTTGATATTTTTTTGGCTATTAGATCTCGGAGTGGAACCCTTCTACCCCCCTCCAATTCAAATTTTTCATAATTTGTACCATTTTATTTTATTTTTTTTTTTTTTTCAAAATTCTATTATTTGTCTTGATGCCAGCTGACATCATTTTTGTTTTTTTTTCAATTTCAAAGTTTTTAAAATTTTTAAAATTTCGAAAATAAAATCCAGAAAAAAATCAAAATTTGGAAATTTGAAAAAATTGAAAATTGAAAAAAGCATTTACCTGATACCGTGAAAAATGATATTATCGACCAAAAAGTCTAAAATATTAGAAATTCAGAAAAAATTGGAAATTGGAATCACAAAAAATTTTAAAACTGAAAAAATGAACAAATTTTGAAAAAAAAAAATGCAACAAAATAAACTGACAAAAAATTGAAAAAAAAACCACACAATATTGAAAAATTTTTTGAAATTACATTGAACTCCAAGCATAAAGTAATTTCTCAAGAGAAGGAGGAAGGAGTGGACTTTGAGGTCCATCAGTTGAAGAAATTTCTCAGTCAACAAAATTGGAAGTTGAAAAAAAAATAGGATAAAGAAAATACATAGAACAATTTTTTATTAAATTTTGAAGAAATCAAAGTTGAAAAATTAAAAAAAAAAACAACATAAAATTGAAAAATTTGGAAAAAAATTATACTTCAAATATAAAATGATTTTTCTAGAGAAAAGGGGGGGGGGGGGGGGGGGGGGACTTCAAGGCCCATCAGCTGAAGAAAATTTACAATCAGCAAAATTGGAACCTCGAAGAACAAACGGGATAAAGAAAATAGAACAATTTATCATTAAATTTTAAAGAAATCAAAGTTGAAAAAAATTTGAGTAAATTTTTAAAAAAACACAAAATTGAAAATTTTTGGAAAAAAAATTAAGCTTCAAGCATAAAATAATTTTCCCAGAGAAGGGAGGGGATGAACTTCACGGCCCATCAGTTGGAGAAAATTCCCAATCAACAAAATTGGAAGTTGAAATAGAACAGAATAAGAAAACTAAACATTTTTTAAAATAAAAATTGAAAAAAAAAATCAAATTCAAAAATTTTGAAAAAATAAACTCCAAACATAGGATAGTTTCCCCAAAGAACCGGGGGGGAGGGGGGGAGTACTTCAACGCCCATCAGTTGAGGAAAATTCTCAACCAACAAAACTGGAAGTTGTAAAGAAACGAATATAAAATTTACTAGGTAATTTTTTCAAATGTTTGAACGCTTGAAGAAACTTTAGCAACTGAAAACCCCAAAAATACAATTCGAAAATTTGATAAAACCTTAGAAAATTGAAATCATGAAAGTAAAATCAAGAAGATCGTCAGTCAGAATACTCGAAAAAATTTCTAGTTGCTCAATTAGTCCATCGATTCATCTGACACCTTTTTCCACATATCTTCCCGAAGGCGTTGCCAACCTGAAAAATATTTTCTCCTCGAGACGTTACACTTTAAAATGTTGTCAGAAACCAGTATTAAGACCACCGAACCGGTTTGAAAAAATTAGAACTGGTTTACATACAGTACAATGTTGCTCCACTTATTTATCGATATTAAACTGTACCATTCGGTATCGAATTTTTCGCCATGGTGGAAGAGGGGAGAGTGGAAGGGGACAAATAAATCAAAAATGAAGCTTTTAAAAAAAATTTTTAACGTAATCTCGTGCCATTTCCATTTCTTATTTCAGTAAATTTCGCCTACTATGACCACGTATTTCCTATGACGATTTTTCTTTTGCATTGTATCCTGAACTGTGTGGTGATTGGTGATCTCTGACCTTTTCTTTTTTTTTTTTTTGCATATGCAAAATGCTACATGGCACATTAATCATGTATGAGCTAAATTTATTGCATATCTTCGTACGGATGCAAAACGCACAAACGGTTAGAAAGGTTTTTTTTTTGTTTTTTTTTTTCAACGCGAGATGAACGCAGCTCCAAATACTTATTACAATTTTCACGAAAAAAATTCAAAAATATTGTCGAAATATCATCTCATTTCCCAGAATAGAGATTCTCAGCGCTCTATAGAACAAGCGGAAAAATATTAGCCGAGTCTTGACAGCGTGCTCTCAAACATATACGATCTCGTGATCTGCCTCTGCCATCTTGACCTTTCGACCATAGTAATTTTATTTTTGGCGGCGAGTATTCGTCGTCACCGAGGAAACCACCAGCGTGAAATTAATTTCAGTCGAGGTTATCTTTTTGCTCGTTCAAACCTATGATGAGATGAGTCATCGTTTTCCAGAACGGGGGGAATGCGTACCTAGCTGCAAATCGATTAAGCAATGGCGGCCCTGCCGATGGCCTTTTGTCGCACCCATCCAGAACAATGGGCGCAATTAATGGGTCCGAAAGGTGCCACATTTAAATCTCCTGTTCCTCACAACTGTGTGCAGGGATTTCGTTTTGTAGCGATGGGCGAAAAAGTCCGCACAGAGATACCTACACGACGCCGAGCAGACGCGAGCTTTGTTAATCGAGCGTTTCTATCTGATAATACGTATATTTTTTTTTTCATTTTTCATCAACTCGCCACGCCGTCTCAACAAATTTATGAAGTATTTACACAAAACGAGGCTGCCAGCGCGCCCGTCGTCGCGTCGCGTCGCTTACACATGCGAGCAGCAGATATACTCAATTTCGTACAAAGTGACAGAGACAGAGACGCGCAGAGGCAGACACAGTGCGAGAGCGAGAGGGAAAGTTAAATACGATAGAAATATGTTTCGAGTGCTGCATTATAATAGCATAATACCACCAACCAAAGCACAGCATAGAGCACGCCGAGTCGAATGTTTGTTAACTGCGCAGCTCGCTTATTTACTGTTTTCATATTAGCTAAGTTCGGTAACGATTCTTGTGTAGAATTTTAATTGGCTTTGCTATCTTTTTTAATTAATTTGATTAGCATATTTTTCGTGCCATTTGTTTTTCAACTCTTTTCAAACATACGATCGTACATATACCATACGTGAACGTACATCACCACGAGGAGCGTGCATTCGTCGCGAAGTGTGCATTTTCGCACATATACCTACTTACGAGAAAGCTTGGCTTACGATCGTTCTTCTTCGCATCAAGACGCGAGTCTAAGTTATCCCCTTGCGGAGAACATTTTACTCCGAAATGAGCAAAAATGGTTCTTCAGAAATTTCGCGTATTAATTTATATCAACACGCACACCGTACACAACGAAAAAATTGAACTTGAACTGTTTGCTAAGATTTTTCAACGTCTTTTTGAAACTTGAAACTTTTTTGTATTTAAATTTTTTTCTATCTTTCAAACACCCAAAACTCAAAAGCTTGGAACTTTTTTACATACCTACCTATTGAAGATTTAAGTATTTCTTTTTCCCCCTAAAAATTGTAGCTTGTACCTACGCGCCTACGCCTTTAGGTAATTTTTTTTTATTTGATAATTTGGTATGAAAGAAAACGTATAATTCGTTTAGACTATTTTCACACATGGGAAATTAGTTTTCAATTTTTCAATGCACAAACAAGTTTTTTTAATTACTAATGAAGTTGTAAGTTTGAAAAAAAAAATCAGTAGAAAAAAAGTTTCAAGTTTCAAAAAGTAGAAAACATTTTTCTATTGGAAAAAAGAAGAAAGTTTAAAAGTACTCAGTAGGTAGTTTTTCAAATAGAAGAAAAAAATGTTTTTTGAAAAAACATTTCAACTTTCAAGTTTCAAATGGAGGGAGAAAATTTTCAGTGGAAAAAAGATTCAAGTTTCAAACAGAGGAAAAGGATTTTAGTGGAGAAAAATTTTAAATCAATAAGTTTCAAAAAGAGAGGAATATAAGAAAAATTTTTTGAGTAGAAAAAAATTTTGATTTGCAATTTTGAAAAGACGGGGAAAAAATTTTAGCAGAGAAAAACGTTCAAGTTCAATTTTTTCGTTGTGTATGGTGTGCGTGTTGATATAATACGCGAAATTTCTGAAGAACCATTTTTGCTCATTTCGGAGTAAAATGTTCTCCGCAAGTGGGTAACTTAGACTCGCGTAGTTTTCTTATTCCATCTCGAAAGAAACAAAAAAACACCATTTTACGAAAAAGGTCATCACCGCAGCTCGGCACATCGACGCTTTTTCACAAATCAACTTCCACCGCTGGTTTAATTAATTTGTGTACTCGCTGCTGCCATTTTCTTGTTTCCTTTGGCTAGGCCAAAAAAAAAATCGTCGAGTGGTTTTTTTCTCATATACGAGATGAGCTGCGAAGGACATACGAATCGCGAGCCTTGTCGTAATTTTCTAAGAAATTTTTTCGGCACCGTTGGAGGAAGAGGAGTGGCGGCGGCCGATCTCGTAATGAACGATGAATGCTTCCAATTCGAAATGTCGTGTAAATTTTTCACTCGCTTCGAGCCGGCCGTAATTGATTAAAAATTGCGAGTCGAGTGGGCCATTTGTTTAGTTTCGGTTTCGCAAATTTTACATTGTTCGGGTACGGCGAGCTGGTCGGCTCTCGGCTATTTTCGATATCATTTTTATGAATATTTCCGCGCGCGCAAATAGTACCTACATATTCCTAATCCCAAGCCGGTGCGCGTCGTATTACGTAAAAATCTTATATTCTTTTTTCTGGCTGTGGCCGAAGTACGTCCTACACGTCCGCGTGTCTATTTAATTCACCAAAAGTGCGATTTCGCTTTCGTACGGATCCCACGAGGGCCTGCCTGCCTGCCATGCCACTGCCATATTATCGAGGTAACTCGATCAGCATATTTTTCCCGGTGCTTGGGTATGAAAAATATTTCCACGCTGGACGCTCGAGAGTAAACAGATCTTATGAGGAAAACAAGCATATCGGATTTGAAACGTTGAGAATTGTAGAAATTAGAAATCCAAAACGAATGATTCTGAATATGTGTACGTGTGTTCCTGTTCCATTCTATATAGAGTTAAGCTGGGCTAAAAATTCAAAATTTTTGTATCTTGAGAATTTTTTTTTTTTGAAAATTGAATACCTATAGTTGGTACAACGAAAGAATGAACTTTTCCCCTACTGGCGTCCCTTCCAAAATAAAGACAACGAGCCAACCAACGCGCTCAAAATCAGTAAATTTCAACATTCACCGGTTACGCGGAAGTAGGGGAAAAGTTGATTCTTTTGTTGTACCGACTATAGGTAAATGAATAAAATGCAGCATTGAATATTTTTCAAAATTCAAAGAAAAAGAAAATTTCTGAAAAATAAAAATTGAAAATTTTGAAACAAAAAAATAGAAATATTATTAAAATTTAAAAACTCGAAAAAAATTTTCCAAATGAAAAAAATAATTTTTAAAATTCAAAAAAAGAAAATCCTTAAATTTCTAAAAATTGGCAAAAGAATTGGGGTAAGTAGGAAAAATTCAAAAACTAAAAAAATGTAGAACAGAAAAATCTCCGAATTTCAAAAATTTCAAAAAAAAAATAAAAATGAAAATTGACAAAAATATTTTGAAATTTAAAAAAAATGATCATCTCGAAAAATTACAAAATTGAAAAAGTTTCAACAGAGAATAAAAACAAAATCGAATAAAACTGAAAAATGAATGAAAATTTGAAAAAAAAATAAAATGCAAAAAAAAAAAAAACTTATGCAAAAAATTGAAAAATTATACAATAATTTGAATAAAAAAAAAATTGAAAAAAATTACAAAAATGATAATTTTTCACCACTAAAAAAATTTCAATATTTGATTCCTCAATTTTTGGGGGGGATTTTTCATACTTTCTCTTCGTGGAATTATTTTTTGTACAAAACTCATCGACATATTCCTGTTCTTAATTACCTCGATATGGAGATAGTAAAACGATAAATTGCCAATATTCGAAAAAACTTACACGCATCTGCTAAAAATTGATTAATATTTTATCTCGATTAAATAAATTTTTGCGAAGATTGTAGCATCCAAGAAACAGGTGCCTCCCTAATATGTAGATCTAGGTCAGTAATTCTATGAGATAATGAGATTTTAAAATAGTCATTCTGGCTACATTCGTGAAAAGAAATGTACTCAATATATATCGAGGTACCCGATGCCCATGCGTCAAGCACAGAATACATTCTGCTTAATTATTGTCGCATTATTAAAAATTAAATTGTAAATTTCTTCTAGGTAAACTCGAAATGAAGACCGCCACCCAATTTATCCCTATCGTACGGTTATCATTTGAGCACTCAGGAGCTATTCAGCAATTTGTTCTCCCCTTTGGTGCCCAATGTTCCCAATCACGATGAAAAAATTATAAGTAATTTAAACTACAGCTGGATAAGCGATGACAGCAAGATTAAACTGAAGGGAAATTATGGGGAAACTTCATGAAAGTTTTATACACATGGAGAAAAGTTATTGTTTTAGTTGACGAGTATGACGCGTTGATTCAATAAAAAGAGTTTGGACAATCAACAATAACATGGAGATTCGCCAAAATGCAAATATCTATACAGGAAAACTATACGCACAGAAGGAATGGATGTCTTTTCATTTCTATTTCATATTGGACGCAGGTTACCTTTAAGTATGAAGAAATCAGTTTAGATTTGAGGAGTTTATTAGAAAACTATGAAAATAAAACCACTATAATAGGAAAAAACTTTGCCTGCTGGATGATGAAGATTCGTTGAAAACAATTCAATTCGACAATTTCAAATCAACGATATCGCAGAAATTACAAAAACAATGAATCAGATTGCCAAACATTGAATCAGATTGTCAAACATAGAATACAAAGAAGGATTTGAAAGCAATAATTATGGATGCCTGTTTTTTTTCAGATTCAAAATATTATATTGCATCACTGAAGCTAACGTACAGACGAAATTGAAAACGCAACTACTAAAACTTGATGAAACAAACGATTCGAGCAATCGAATTGAAGCATCAAAATCAGAGGAACTACATAGATGGAATAAGAAAACCTACCTACTATTCGCAATGAACCAACCGAGCCGTTCAGAAAACAATAAAATAAAAAAAAAATTTCAAAACCACCTAGAGAGACAAGGATCTTATTTTCAATTCATGTATGCATGTTTCTACGCAAATCGTCATTTTTTGCCTATTGTTCTTAAAAAAATGACAGAAAGTCAAACCCATTTAAAAAATTGTAATTCGGGTATATTCCTTTTATACGAGTAGTTTTTTTCAAGTTCAACAAAGTATCAGAAAGTAAAAAAAAACAAAGAATTTTTCGCAATTTGTCAACTTTTCGGTTGAAGTTTCAAAAATTGTTAGGTTTTATTGGCTACACGCTAATGCAAATAAAGAAATCGTCTTGAAAGTTGGAAAAATAAAAACCAAAATCTTCAAAAAATATGAAATTTTTTCTCCCTTCAGTGCGATCGTCCTCAACATCGAAAAAAAAAGCCATCAATTTTTTGAGAAGGGTTATAGCAGTATAAAAACATAATGTTTTGGATCAAGAAAGGAATTTTGACAAAAACCCAACCCCAACGGATCAACCACGATGATAAAAAAAATTTTGACAAAAATTTCGGACCCCTATACGTAAGGGAACTCCGCAATTGCGCCAGAGATTTGTGTAATTGCGCCCACTGCCAAAAAAGAGATACCGGTAGTTGCGCCGTTAGCTTTAGGCAAAGATACCCGTAATTGCGCCAGCAAATGAACGATTTTGTCCATTCCATTTTATACACGAGAAAAGCCTGTATACACATAGAAAAAGTATCACAGCCTAATTATGAATAAAACCAGAAGTTCATTGGCGAG
>FIZT01004633.1:0-18715 GCA_900065295.1 Paracoccus marginatus
CAACGGATTTTGTGTCGCAAAGAGGCAGAAAACTGTAACGTTTTGTGGCGCTACATATTACTCGTAGGTACAAGAAAAAATTTTTATTTGAAGAAATTGAACTTTTTTGAGGTTTTTTTTGACCTACATTGATAGAACTGTTCAAAAAATTGTGTTTACCCAAGTAAAATTTAAAAAAATTATCCAAGTTAGAAGAAAAAAAACAACAAAAAAACCATTAAAAATTGGTAATTGAGCGGGCAAATTTGTTTTTGTTAAGACTTCAAATTGATCTCAAGAGATTCACCAGATTGAAAAAAATTTCAATTTTAGCAATTTTTTTGTCAGAGAAGAGGGCAGACTTCGAGCTTCACTATCGTTTAAAAAGGCGAGTATCCCACGCATCAGAAACTAAATAAATTCGACAAGAATGCGAGTGAATCTCATTTTATTCGCTCGTTTTTATTCATTTTCTCATTTTTTTTCCTCCCAAAAATAAGAAAGAGAAAAATTTTCGGTATTCACTTCCATTGTACTATTTTTTTAATTAAACGAACGTAGAAATTTTTCACCCTTTTTCTCTCTATTCTCACTTTTTAGCGAGACAGTAGTTAGGTATACAGCTAGAGCTACGTATTATTTGTTGTTTTGTTATAAAGGCGACACGAGCACAGTCGGCAGCTCAGACCGAAGACACAATAAAGGCGGGAAAGTGGCTATATTTCATAGAATAGGTAAACCTGTAATGAAATTCGCGTGTATATAAAGTATACTATACTACAGTCGTACAAACGCGAAGAAAGCCAAAATGTGCATTGTACGGGTTCAATTTGGCGCGCGAGGTGCTGTGGAAAAGCTACCCAGTAAAATTCCACAGATTGATAATCAAACCAGAAGCGCATACGCTCGTTGCTATTTCGATACGAAGAGATTTTTCGTACGGATAAATTTTGAAAAAAAAAATATACGAGCACCTAAAAGGACCCTTCATACTCATATAGTCTCCAGCCCGCGGTAATCTTGTTCGTCTCGCGTACATAGATATACGAGCGAGGCACACGCAATTCGACCGGCCGGGGGGGGGGGGACTGGGAAGGAGAAAAATTACACCATATCGTGATTTATTTACTAACGAAGGCGAAAACATCTTCATGTTTTAATAAATTACCGCGCAATGACCTTTTCTCAACCCGAACCTCGTCTCTTTTCATTTCTCGTCAAATCGCTACTCGTTTTTTCTCCGCGCTATATATGTGTATCTACAGAGTGTGACTGGGCGCAGAGGAGAAAAAAAATGATTTATCAATGTCCGCGTATAGGACGAAAATGCTCGTATAGCGAGTAAAATACAATCTCGGATGGCGATAAAAAATGTATCCGAATTTGTGCTCTGGAACGTACCGTACGTTAGTAGATATACGTATACTGGGCCCGGACACCGCGTGAGATTTGCCCATTTTGGTAGGTACGATTGTAGTTTTTGGGTTTTTTGCTTCTTCGTGCGTTTTCTTATCGTATAGTGCAAGTATATTGCCTCGATGCTGATACACAAATACATGTAGATACGTATGTACAATTGTGCATCGAGTATACAATGTACTGTACTCGTATCCTCATCTTACGTTAGTCATCGTAAATAGTGTGTACACGTATACATAAATTCCGTATGGTTCGTGTAAAATATATAGCCCGCAGACTCACTCCTCTTCTGCTCCTTCTTCAGGTCTTGCTCACATCAGACTAATTCTAACGTATGGATGCAAGTTTCGTATACACGAACACGCACTCATCGCGAGCAGCACGTTTCAATTCATTAATTCATTATAACATATTACAGCATATCTCTTACTAATGGTCTTCCTATGCTCGTATATTATATTGCAAGTGAACGAGGATACGATTTCGTCAAGTATTTATCGCTGCAGTCTGCGCCACTTCTCGTTATACTTAGAACGTTGGAAGAAAAAAATAGCGAATGAAGGGAAAGGAACCCCCCCCCCCCCAAAAAAATGATAATTTCGAGATCGTGTGCGTTGTACCTGTATATGCATAACATACGCACTTAACATACGAATGTATTTGAAGAGTAATGGACTTTTTCAGCGGGATTATGATTATACGATCGAAATTAAATATTTCGAAAATAAAATTGAGCTTTAAATCGAGAACGAAATCCATAAATTTGTACTTTCTGCAGTTTGAGATCAGGGTTTGAAATTTTTAACAAATTTTGAAAAAAATAAGAAAAAAAAAAAACATCTACGTTCAGAAATTTTCAAATTTGGATTTTGGAAATCTATACCTATAATTGTGTCTTGGAACAACCTCGATTGTTTTTTTCTAAAATTGCAGAATTTTTCTCCCCAATGTTTGAATAAATTCGAGGATTCAATTTGTGACCAGCTGGAACTTCAATTTTTTTTTAGAAAAATCAAAAAATTCAAAAACTCGAAATTTTTGATTTTTTTTTTTTTATTAAATAAAATTGAATCGTGATGGGTTTTAATTTGTTATTTAATTTTAGAGAATTTATTAATTTGCGATTTTTTCAAAAAACAAAAAATATAATGCAAAATATATATTTTTTTAAAATTCGAAAGTCAAACACTCATTCGCCCCCAAAACTCTCGTGAAAAAAGAGAAAACAACCTCTACCCCTTCCGCTAGTTTCGCCGAAGAATTAGCAAAAATCTGCAAAGTTTATTTTCAAAAAAATAATTTGAATTGTTACTTGGTTCTTCTGCCTCAATTTTCGAAAAAATGAACAAAAATTGATCGAAATAAAATTTTCTTAGAAATTTAAACCAGAAAACGAAAAAAATTGATGTAAAATGAAGGAATTTTAGAATTTTACATTCGCTTTCTCAAATGAGAAAAAAACTGTTTTTTTTTTTTTTTTTTGAATTTTTGACTTCTGATTCAAGTCTGGCAAATTCGCCCAAATTTTCAGATTGTCGCAAGATTTTTCAGGAGGCCGGAGGTGATTTTGATTTCTAGAAAAATTCTGCCAATTTTTCCGTAATTTCCAC
This sequence comes from Paracoccus marginatus, assembly GCA_900065295.1. Lineage (NCBI taxonomy): Eukaryota > Metazoa > Arthropoda > Insecta > Hemiptera > Pseudococcidae > Paracoccus > Paracoccus marginatus. The sequence continues at coordinate 3,009 of FIZT01004633.1, forward strand.
AATTTTCCAGAGCGAAAATTCAACTTCGGGCCGAATTTCGGCGACGTTGCCAGAATTGTCGAAAATTTTCTTTTTTCTAAATATCTACGTAGAAAATCTTTTTGGCAATGGACATTTCCAAAAAACTAAGAATTTCAAAACTCCACTGGAGTCCTCAAAGCTACTCGAAACTACACTTGATCGATTCAGACACAAAATTTAGGTCATTTAGCTCACATCAGAAAAAATTTCGTCAATTTTCAACTATTACCTACAGTCGCAGTCGTACATAATGCATTTGTCCCAAATTTGATTTTCAGAGATTCGCCAAAATTCAATCGGTGGTTACCAGAGAACTTTTCCATGTTCTTCTATCTATTTTCATTTAGATTCGGAATTTTCTTGTAATTTGAGATACATTCTTTATGCGAGTAATTTTTCCAAAATTTCAACTTCCAAATTTTTTCAAATTCAGAACAAAAAATTGAAAATTAAAAAAATACAATTTTTCCCTGCAAATTATTTTTTTTTCAATTTTTGCAAATTTTTTAAAATTCATAAAAAAAAAATCAAAAAAATACAGCATTTCTCCTCAATTTTTCCCTGCAAAAAATTGTTTTTTTTTTTCAAATTTTCGTTTTACAGCCCTCGAATGAAGATGAAAAAAATCGTGAAAAAAATTTCTTCTCATTGAAAATTACATAATACCTCAAAATACATTTCTTTCTTCAAATGTGAGAATAATTTTTAATGAATTTTCCAACACAATAGGTACATCTCTCAGAATGCTACGTAGTACGTAGCTACGTACCTAGACCTACACGATTCGAACACTGGCATTATTTTTTAAATCCTTTTCACCACCCAAACCGGTATTCCAAACTACCTTAGATACATCCAGATTCTAAAGACGTCATATTATCTAGGTACTCGACAACAATTCCCCAATTTCACGAAACCGTACACTTCACAGGCACGCGACTCAAACAGGTGTTCTGGATCCTGTGATCCCAACCCAACGCATGTTGTTTTTTCCACAACCTTTTCTCTTCTCTTCTCATCAAAAGTCGAGCACTAAGAGATGGACATAGAAGCGAACCTCCGTTTAATTGGGGTGTTGTTGACGAAATTGGCTTACCAACAATAAGTATATTACACCAATGTAAACAATTTGTTTGCTCGAGCCACCGACGCTTGTGTTAATTCCTGCATAATGGGTATTATTATAGGTCGATAGGGATGGGCACGAAATACACACGCGAACTAATATACATATACGGATACGTATAGCCACCTAATACTTGGAAACCACTTCTGGAAATATTATTTTCAATTTTTTATAATTCTTTTATCGACTTTATGCGTCGTTAATTTTTTTCATCAAATTAAAAATTAATCGTTCCGAGTGCGATCACCCTGTGTAAATATTTTTCAAGACTGTTTCTTTCCACAAAAATTGACCATTTTTCCCTTCATAAAAAAAAAAAAAATGGTTCAAAAAAGCGTCAATCTTACCTTTAATATAAACGAAGAAGACGACGAAAGTCCAAAATTCATTGGTCAAATACATTTTTGGCTGGTACGCTATCGAAGTGAAATTCTTCTATTGGCAGAAACGAGTGATGGAAAAATTCTAACGATAGAACTCATTAAAATGGAAATCCATAGTAGTTAATATCGTTGAAAATTTTTTTTTTCACTCAAACTAAAATTAACGATATAAAAATATTCCACCACTTTCGATCACATGCACCAAACGATAATAATATTCGCACCGACGAGCCGTCAAAAAAATCACCGAAAACGAAAATACAAGCCCCCAAAAAAAACACGACGAATTGAAAATTCGATTTCGCGATATTTTACGTAAATTTTCGAAATGAAACAACCACCGGACGAACGATCACCTACGGCATACCAGCTAGACCGACGACGTTATTATACTGATACGGATACGCGAACCGCTAGCTTTTGGGAATATTATTTTGAGTGCAGCGACAGTGTTACCGGAGGCGCGAACTTATAACGTTACCAGCTACCAGACTCACTGGCAGTTTGTTCGGTCACCTTTTGTCGTATACATACTTACGGTTAGGTAAGTAATTAGTCAGCTCGTATTTGTTCAACTCTCTTGTACAATGATAAATCGATCTTTTAAAAGTATCGTCGTTTTATTAGGTACCTTCCCTTCTCGCCCCCCAATCTGCTCATTTAGCTCGCTTCATTAGCGATTAATTAAACGCCTCGCAAAATACGCCGGTAAGTTTTGCAATGTGCATTTTGCCAAGCTAGGTATCGCAAGTTGTTCTTCCTATACTCGCGGTTCGATCATTTATTATTTATCCCCGTCTTCTTTCCGAATTCCGAGACACCACTACGCTTGGTCACTCTACAGTCTACACGAAAGGTGAATGATACGTCACACGTCAACCAAGTGACTTCTCCTCCATGGTATTTTGCCGTCCCATTTTCAGATCCTTCGGTTCGAAGCCGTCTCGCTGCTCGCACATCCACATACCGAGCCATTTGTCATCATCGCTGGCTGGTACCTCGCCGCGCCGTCCTCGTCCCTCCTGCTAAACGACTGTATGAGTAATTCTCCGCCGCCGAACAACTTCATTCAACGTTTTATCGTGATTGAATGGCTCGTTTAGCGTGTAGTCGGGTACAATGTCGACTTCTGCGTCCCTCGCCCAAGTGAGTGTTTGCCTTTGCCAGCTACATTACACCTTCTCGTCTGTGCATGTGTAGTACCTTTCGTTTCTTTCTCATTTTTAAAACGACGTTTCACACACAATTAGAAGCCAAAAATGTGCGCAGCACGAACGCTATAACTGGGTAAGACACGAATTACCGCGCTGGTATACAGCAGACAGAGGTAGCTTTAGTTTAAACGTATTCCGAGAATAAATAATAATACCGATACGTGTAAGATGGCCGTGCTATAGCGTCGCCTCGTATACGTTCATTAAAGAGGTGAAAACATCATCGTGTGGCAGAAAAAGTACGTAGTAGGGTATGTAATTGGTAGCACGACGAGTGATTTGTATCGCGATGACGATCGGCTACCGGAATAATGCGCAGAATTACACTGAAAGGTGAGAGTGCGGCGTGAAGGGTAGGGGGAGGACGTGATTTTACAAAATTTACGATAATCGCTACGCTGATGAGGTTATTTCGAGTAATGCGATTGAATGCTTGTTCGCGTACGAGGTTGATGAGGTGATTTTTCTCTCTTCCGATTTCCTGATTTTTTCGGGGAAAAATATTTTCAAACATTGAAAGAAATTCAAAATTTGAACGATTCGAATCGATAAACCGATAGAGTTTTACAGATGAAAAATCGAACGATTTTTTGGGGGTAAAGAAATCAGTCACTTTATTGAAATGGAAATTTTTTTTTTTTTTAGACTTGGAAGATAATCGAGATTACTTAATTGAAATCGGAAAATTAATCGGTTCATGAAAATTATTCCACATTTTTAGGACTTGAAGTACTTATTAATCGAGTTATCGAAATCAGAAACTTGAACTATTTTTTTTTTTAAATTAAAAAATTCACTGATTCATCAAAATTGTAAATAAATCGATTTATCAAAATCGAAAAATTGGAAATATCGAAATCGAAAAATTATATTAATTATTCGGAATTTAAAATTGATTCATAGAAATCAAAAAACACATCGAAATATCAAAATCAAAAAATTATTCGATTTTTTCAAAATATGAAATTTCAATCGATTTCTCAAAATCGGAAATTTGAATCTTTTGTTTGAAATTGAGGAATCCATTGTTTTACCAGAATCGTAAAATTGCTCAAAATTAGAAAATGGTTCGATTTTTTAAAAATTTACAATATTAATCGATATATTGAAGTAAAAAACTTGAACAATTCGTTTGAGTTTGAATAAGTAGGTAGGTAATCAGCAATACATTGAAATTGGAAGATTGATCGATTTATTCAAATCAGAAAATTAATCGATCAATTCCGAATAGAAAATATAGATCCATTCTACCAAAATTGCAAACAACTTGATAAATTTTTTCGAAGTTAAAATATTTTTTGATTTTTTTTACCAAAGGGCATAACCTGGTTTGTCCTTGGAAATCGATCTTGACGGTTCCTACTTGAAATGGTCAAATATTATGATGAGAGAAAATTTGATAAAAATGTTAGACTTCTTGAGTAAGCATTTTTGTGGGGGCAAAATGTATTTTTTTCTGATGTATTTTTATTTTCCACCAAAATGCACGTGAAAATTTAGCACTTTTCTAGATCCATTTTAAAAAGTGAAAAAAAACGAATTTTTCAAATTTTTAGGGGGTAATTTCGTTTCGAAAAAATGGTCAGAGCGAAAATGTAATTTTTTGTCAAAAAAAAATGCTATTTATTCATAAATATTCCATAAAAATTTCGAAAATTTTGGATTGGTGAAAAAATGTCAAAAATAACGAAAACTGACCACCCATAAAATTGAGCCCGTAAAGATACGTTGATTTTCCACGTTGCTTCCGTGGAAAATACGTCGTTCACGGGCCCGTAATTTTTACACCCATGAGTTCAGGATTCCTCGATGAAAATTTCAGTTCCCTGCGACTCCAGGTGGCGCAGTTGAATTTTTTTTAGAGGAATGCCCCTTTGAGAAATCATGGGTCAATTCCCTTGAATCGCAGGGAGCTGAAGTGAAATTTAATTTTTTTTTTTTAGATTTGTTAGAAAGGAATTCAAATTAATCAATTCTCGAAACTTGAAGCATTTGTCGATCAACTCTAAAATTGTAAAACTGTAAGTAAAATCGACCGATTCATCAAAATTGGAGAATTTCCGGAGAGGAGGAACTGATTTTTCCAAAATCGAAATCAAAAACGATTGAATTTGCGAAATTCAAAAATTGGAAAAATTTTCAAAAATTAAAATCTTTTCAATTTTTTTTGGAAAAATTCTAAAATTTTTCAAAAGTGAGGAATTTTAGAGAGCGCAAGAATGAAGAAAAATTGGTCGCTTCAGAAAAAAAAAAAAAAACTCGAAAATTGACTAGGTAACTTCATTGGATTTTTCCAACAAAAATTCATTTCTTTTTTTTGATGGAAAATAATTTTCGTAATTTTTATCATTAATTTTATTTCCACAATTCTAATTAACAAACAATTAAAAGAAAAAAAGAAAAAATGAAGCAAACTGCCTCCATAACTTTTTAGTATTCTCCAATACGAATACCGTAAAATTCTCCCCTCTCCTTCCCTCAACCCAACCCCTGAAAAAATGATCCCATCTTTCCCTCGCCAGCGGTAATGGTCGACTGAAGACTCTCGCCAGGTCGCCACCTCATATACACACATCCTTTACCACCCAGCCCCCTTCTCACGCTCTCAGAATCCAGTCGGTAATCTCACCTCACCCTCCCACCATCACTGCCCATTCCACGGCCAAATTATTATTTAAAAATCCACCCGGAACGCGCGATAGCTGCTCTAGCCACCGTGTGTGGGTACGGATCGTTTTTCTCAGTATGTTGCAACTTGCACACCCCCAGCTACCGAGCTGCTTCCTCGTTCCCGGTCGGTCTAGAAATTATTTCGCGAATCTAATTTATAAATCCGCAGCGGGATTTCGCCGTATACAACGTTGCAAATTGACCAATTCGCGAGGGGAGGGACAGGGGATGGCAAATTTTCAACTTTTGCTATGTCGGTACTCGGTATAGACGCAATACGTGTAAGTATACTTAGTCGTGCGCGGTACTATAGTATACGTATGTAAGCGATGATAATGGATGACCACGTACGGATATATATTGGCGCTCCGGCGGTGTGCGGCTCGATTAATAAACCATCGTTTGGGCGAGTTGTTATTACATTTTACAAAACATCGTAAAACACTTCGGTTACACATGCGAGTATCTGTTGGTTTTTTTTTTCACTTTTCTTCTTCACTTACCTACCCCAGTCTCGTCCAAGTTTGCAGTTCGCTGTTCTCTGGTCTGTTGTATTGGAAAAGTTTTCGTCTATGTGGTTCATTCTCCTCTCTCTTAATCTCTCTCCTCCACTATCTCTTATATAAGGTGGTAAGGGGGAACTTGAGGGAGAATATTCGCCCATTATTAGGTATCCATGTTGTTTTCTTCCTCTCTTTTTTGTCTCGCACTTAGACAAATCAATACCTAACTGTTTAGTTGGAAAAACGTTGGAATGGGCATAAGCGGATACTGAAAATTTTCCCGTTCCAAAAATTGAAAAAATACGATCGCATAATTTTTTCCAAATCGCTCGTCATCTCGATTCTCGAAGACGGGCAGTCGGGCACAATAATGACTCGTCAGAAAAATGCGCAGCGCAGCTACCTCCACTTGCAGCAATAATTTACCACGACGAACGAGCTCGATTGGGTACCTCGTCGATAACATCGTCTACGATATTGTTCTTTTTGAAAGGGAAAAATTACGTTGGCTAATTAGAAGGCCTGCGAGCTGATTCGCGTTCGCTTTCGAGAGCCGAGACTTTTGAAATTTCAATTTACGATAACGATCGTTAATTACTCTCACCATTAACATGGATGGAAACTATTCGCGTCTCCTATAAGCTTCGGTGTACGATAAGCGCGAACGGTGAATTGACAAATTTATTTATACGCGTTTTGGGCCACCTCCGCCGCTCCTTCTTTCTTCCTGCATACGTATAATAATACGTATCGAGTATACGATACGCGAGGACCGAGCACGTGGCGAGGGCGGGGGCGCGTCGAAGCTCAGTGAAACGCGAAAAAATGATAAAATACTGACAGGTTGCCGCTTCGTATATTTTCATATAAATAATACGCTTACGTTACGGATTTAGCGTAGTCTAAGGACCAGACGAACGGATGGTGGAAGGAGGTAGCGAAAAAATCCCTACACGAGGCGAAAGCCAAGATGGGGCCTGGGTACTGGATCGGATACTTACACGAGGACTGCAGCATTCGTGCGCGCAACGTGCTATATACCGAAAGTCAAAATGTCACCCTCGCTCCCCTCCCGCCATTTTCAACCCTTTTCCGAGCATAAATGGTAATAAACTTATCAATTTTATAGTCTCGTTTAATAGTTTGAATGCTCGATGTATGATAGGAATACACAGGGTGTCTGAAAAATTACCTAAGGTGAGTGGAAATGAAGACTTTATAGAAAAAGCTTCGAATAAAAGTTGTAGAGTATGAAAAATTGATCATTTTTTATCCTACAATTTTCTCCTCATCTCATCGAGGAAGAAGCTGTGTCTCGTAGAAGATGGTGGTTATATTGAGTTTAGTCACGCCATAGCTCATCTCCATTACAACATAGAAAAAAAGTTCCGAAACAAAAAATGAACCATTTTTGATTTTCTGCAATTTTTATTGGAAATTTTTTTTTGTATCTATAATTTTCGACAACTTCTCAAAGCATTAAATATATTCGACGAACGATCGAATCAATTCTGGTAAATCGCAGTTTCAAAAAAAAAAAAAAAAACAGTCAGTTTTCGAGAAAAATTATTTTCGAAACACACTACATTCGCAACGAAATACTAGAATCAGTCGTGTCGCGCGTGTAAAGAAAAAACACGCCCACACATAGATAAACAGAATAGAGAAAAGCCGTGAAAAATATCACCATCGTAATCGGAATCGATACGAAAGCTCTCTTTAATTTTACACACTACATACAGTATACACTCGTCGAACATTGAACAGAAACCGGATATTATTTTCAAAAACCATAACCGTTTCGTAATTCAGTTTCCGACCTTTTTCGGCGGCCCTTTTTCCTGTTCGCGTTCCTGCACAGTCACCCGTGTGGAAAAATTTTTAAACGTTTTTAACCGTTAAATGCCGCCGCGCCGTACTCGTGTACTCCGTAGTGCATCCCTAAGCGGGGATCATCTTTTTTTTAAAACAAATTTTCCGCGATAAATTTACCATAATACGTACGAATGCGTGCAGAGATGTAACACTGTACAGCTACGTATGTATGCATACGTATAAATGGCCGCGGCGGATTGACGACCAGCCCGGTGGTCATTCAGATTAGTGTGGCTAAATTAACAGCCGCGATTCGACCGTGGTTATTTACAAAGGGTGCGTTTGTAGCGAACCACTGTGCTAATTTAGATTCGATGTGTTCTCGGTTTCTTCGAGTGTTGATTGGATAATGAGAGTGAAAAAGATTTGAAGAATCTTTTCCGACAATTGAACATTCTGAGAAAATAAGAAATTTTCAGAAAATTGGAGATTCTGATGAATTTGAGAATTTTCAGAAAAGTGAAAATTCCGAGAAAAATTTCACTGTGAGAAAATAATTGAGAATTACAAGGGAATTGAAAATTTTGCGAAAATTGAGAATTTTGAGGAATTGAAAATTTTTAGAAAATTGATAATCTTGAGAAAATTGATAATTCCGAGCAAATTAAAGAATCCCGAGAAAATTGAGAATCCCCAGAAAATTGAAAATTCTAAGAAATTGAACATTTTGGGAAATTTTAACATTGGAGAAAATTTAACATCTTGAGGAAATTAGAAATTCCAAAAAAAGTTGAAATTCTGAGAAAATTGAGATTTCCGATAAACTGAGAATTTTGAGAAAATTGAACATTCTGACAAATTAGAAATTTCGAGAAAATTGAGAATCCCGAGATAACTGAGAATCCAGAGGAAATTGAGTATCCAGAGGAAATTGAGAATCCCTAAAAATTAATAATCCTGAGAAAATTGAGGACCCATAAAAATTGAAAATTCTAAGCAATTCAACATTTTGAGAAAATTGAATAGGCGAGCGAAAGGCGAGTGAGGGGTGAGCGATAGTTGAGCAACAGCTGAGCGACAGAGTTTTTTGTGTTATTCGATTTCCACTCAGAATTATTGGAAAAATCGAGCGAAAGGAGAGCGAAAAGCGAGCGAAGGGCGAGCGACAGTTGAGAGACAGAGTTTTTTGAGTCACTCGATTTCTACTCAGAATTGATGGAAAAATCGAGCGAAAGGCGAGCGACAGTGTTTTTTGTTTCGCTCGATTTTCGCTTAAAATTGTTTAAAAATATTGAGGGAAAGGCGAGTAAAAAGCGAGAGAAAGGCGAGCGAGAGACGAGCAAAAAGCGAGGGAAAGGCGAGCGAGAGACGAGCAAAAGGCGAGCGAGAGACAAGCGAGAGGCGAGCGAAAGGCGAGCGAGAGGCAAGCGAGAGGCGAGCGACTGTGTTTTTTGTTTCGCTCGATTTTCGCTCAGGATTGATGGAGAAATTGAGCGAAAGGCGAGCGACAGGTGAGCGACAGTTCTAAGCAATTAAACATTATGAGAAAATTGAATGTTTCAAGAAAATTGAATATTTAGAGAAAATTTAACATTTTGAGAAAATTTTAACACTTTGAGAAAATCTGAGAAAATTGAAATTCCGAAGGCATGGAGAATTTTGAGAAAATTGAACATTTTGAGAAAATTAAACATTCTAAGAAAATTAGAATTTCTGAGAAAATTGGAAATTTTGAAAAATTGAAGATTCTGAAAAAATTGAAAGTTTTGAGGAAATTGAAAATCTTGAGAAAATTGGGAAGATCGAGTAAATTTTATATTTTGAAAAAATCAAGAAAATTGAAAATTCCAAGAAATTGAAACTTTTGAAAGAATTGAGAATCCCGAAAAAATTGATTTTGAGAAAATTAAACATTCTGAGAAAATTGAGAATTCATAGAAAATAAGAGATAAAGAGATATTTGAAAATTTTGATAAATTGAGAATTCTGAAAAAATTAAAAATTTTTGAGAAAGTTGAGAATCCCGAGAAAATTGAGAATCCCAGGAAAATTGAAAATTTTGAGAAAATCAAAAATTTCAAGAAATTGAAAATTTTGAGAAAATTGAAGATCCTGAGAAAATTAAGCATCATCCCAAGAAAATTGGATATTTGAAGAAAATTCAAAATGTTGGAAAAATTAGAAATTCCGAGAAAATTGGAAATTATGAGAAAAATGAAAATTCCGACAAAAATTTTACTTTTTAGATATCTTCTCACCTCGACCTCGCACGCAAAAATTCCCTCACAACAAAACCAATCTCAACCCTCCCCCAATCAAGAAGTCACGAGGCCACGTGCGAACTTGATTTGTGAACTCGGCGCGGACCTCTTAAATAACGCGTCAATCATCACCTCGACGCAATATACGACCATATTCGCCACAGCACACAAGGGAAGGATAGACTACCTGACTGTGCCAATACGTGACGGTGGGGCTGGCAGAAGGGCGCGGCGAACTCATCACGATGAAGCGGACGACGCGACGCTACGGTGCGGCGATGCCACTTGGGTACAACAATAAAAATCACTACTGTCGTAATTCGTACAGGTGACGAAAATACGTACCCGCGGACGAGAGACTACACAACGGTACGGTGCGGCGGTGGTAAAAATAATTGAAACAGTCGGTCGTTTTTCCGCTATACTCTCGCATACACCTATACCGCGTTACGACGCGACCCGAACAATCACAATTCCAGGCGAAAAGACAAATTCACGCTATTATTGAAATTTATTGCTCGAGCAAAAGGAGCGCGCAGGAAAAAATCGAGGGTTGTTTTATTGCTGCGACGAGGCGGGGGCGAGGGAGGGCTACGAGCCGTTTACCTATGTGCTACGCTCGGTGCTCGTTGCTTATTTTAATTATTTAAGCGGCATCTCGAGTTGAAATATTTTTACCGCGGAGTTTCCACCGTAAAGATACACGAACAAGTAGTTACACACATATCTGAAAGCCGTACTTATCAATGCTATAAATTGCAAAACTTTTAATTCGATGTAACGCGTATACGAGGAGGAATAGAAAGAGAGAAAGAGAGACTGCCACGCAACTAAAAACGCCGGCTATTTATTTTTCTCGTACGAAGGGCGCTGCAGCACCGCCAGCTAGTCCGAAATTGAATTTATAAAATTATCCGCCATTTGTACTTTACGCTCGCGAGAGATTTCACTTTCGCAGCAAATTGAATTGCGACTCTGGGCTAATGAATATGTAAATAAAGGTTAGTACGGTATTAGCGTTAAACGAGACTATGATAAATGCTTCGCAGACGAAGAATTAAACTTACGCTCTTCTTCTTTCTACATAAATGACCCTCTGATTTTTAGCACAAGGCGAAATAATATACATGCAACGTAAATACACTTCCCTTTACGTATACGTCGCTTCATCTTCCTCGCTCTGTTTTCTAATTCTCCTCGTTTTGATCTCCTCTCGCTCTTCTTCTACCTACTCTACTCCTTAGAAAGAATGAACTCAGTTTGGTATATTTGTAGACGAGAATAAACTACAACGATATAGTACACTACACAGTATCCGATTTCAGCAAATTGAATGACCCTGTTTTTGTCGTACTCGCCAGAATATACTATCACGCTCGAGTATTCTAATTCCCGCACACTTTATTTCCTTATTCGATTCGCATGACTATTTGTCGTATCATGTTCTGATGGTTACACATACACATACTTGAACAAAACGCCTGCATAAAGTACGGCTCCAACGCATGATATGCCGGAATTATAGCCCTCTCTTACTCACTTTGTGAATATTAGGCATCAGTACGAGTCGAACTACTTATTTTTGTAAGTACGTTGAAGTACAATGAACAAAAACTGAATTCAACCCTTCCATTTTCGCACAAAAATTAAAGCGCAATCGGTTGATCATCGCAAAAATATCCTACTGAACAAAAAATTAATCTCAGATTCGAGTTCAGCGACCTTGAAAACTATGAAAACGATATAAGTGACGATTTTTTATCACTTTTTAGGCTTCATCCCCACTCTTACTCCTTCCTTCTCCCACTACAAATTTTTTCTAAATTGAGTATACGCAAAAACGAGCTTCGAATTGAATTTCACGACCATGAAAACCATGGAAACGACATACAGGAAGACTTTTTATCAAATTTTCTGCGATCAACCACCCCCCCCCCCCCTTCCCCCCATGATTCGTACCACCAAAAATTTTCAAATCCCACATACCGCAAAAAATGAATTCAGAATCGCATTCCTCAAACTGGAAAACCATGAAACGATACACATGACGTGTTTTAATCGGATTTCCCCTTGACTCCCCTCCACTACCATTGGTTCAACCCCCTTTCCCCCCAAAAATTTTCAGCGTAGATTAATCGAAGTCAGAAAATTTGAGAAAATCATTCAAAGATTCATTCTCCGCAAATGACTGATAGAAATCAACGCTCGAATGTTAATTTACAGGAAAAAATAAAGAAATTCGGGGCGGGGCTTAGCAGTAAAAGTAGGGATGAAAAGGGGCGGAGTTCAAAATACAGATAAAAATTGGTCATGTATGTCGATTTCGTGGTTTTCGAGGTGGCTGAATTCAAATCCGATGTTAGTTTTGAGCTCATGACCCTACATCCCGAGAAACTTTTCAATTTGAACAAAATTCGCCACTCTGGCAATAATTTTACAAATTTTCAACAGCTTTTGTGGCTCGAACCATTAAGTAAGAACCTAAATTGAATCCTTCTGGTCTTTGGAACGGCAGTATCGTCGAACCACGATAAGAAATATCATTCGAATTTGTTATTTCTGGTAAATTACACCAGATATCTACCTGTAATCGATTAACGTTTCATCATCTCGAAAGAGTAATTTAAATTTCTCCTCGTCGCTTTGCCTTCCGCGAATACAAGGGAGAAAATGAAAATAACGCTTGATAATTTCATTGTTACGGAGTCATTCGATTATTGCAATTTTCATACATTTACGATACTGGGTGCGAGACGAGCGACGAGCGGAGGAGTTGGACCTTCGTCAACGAGTATATCAGCGCGTAGCGTACCATATTCGACGTAGTACCTATACAAGCGATAAAAAGCGCATGAAATTCCCATTAATCCTAGTCATCGTCTTATACGATAGTATATATCTGCGAGACTGCGACACGATTCCAGACAAAAATATTAGCATCTGGCGAAAAGTAATAATAAAAAGGTCAACTTTCAAAAGAACCCCCAAGTATTATCAGTTTACAGCGAAATTCATCAGTTTTCGCTTCACAAAGAGGATTTTCTCTTTTTCGTCGGGGTGAAATGCGAATCCAACGTGCTCGATAGCGTATAGGCAAAGTATATAGATACCTGCGATAGCTTCGGGTGAAATATGCGTACGATGCCAATGGACGCTTTAGAAGTGACTAGCGAAGTACTCGACATGATACGACGCGACGCCCTTCTCTTATTTTTCAAATTAAACTGCTAGGAGTTTGGTTACCGCATTGGCGTCTCTACGTATATATACGTCTACGTAGGTACGTAGCTGCAAACGCTTTTCGAATAGTGTAAATTTTTATTGGCTGTGTTTTTGCTCGCTTCACAGTTCGTACACAGTCGACGTTTAGTCACGCAATGCCGATAAATCGGACGACATTGTTTAGTCTTCTGGGCGCGTATCGCCGCACAGTGCACCAATAATTACCCATCAGGTGTGGTGTGTTCTGTTTGCGAATATGTTTTCAGGGAGAGAGAGAGAAAAAAAAGAAGTCTGCGTCGTCGACGAGCCAAGAGTAAATCTCTTACTTTACGATATGATTTGTATTCGATACATGAATTATGCGTCTTTGCTTCAACACACACACGCGGATGAAAAGAGAATAAGAAAGAAAAAAAAAACCGAAGCCTTTTTTTTCTCCTCGGGTATAAATGGTAGAAAGACCTCGGTGAGGCATCACTGAAAAATAAGGTGACTCCGAGAATACATGGGGATCAAGGTAAAAAGATAAGTACGCTGGTATTAAGCTTATTTGAATATTTCGTCTCGAATAGAGAAATTCTCTGGAACAAATAAATCAAGAGTAAAACGGAGCTTATGCCTCTTCCTCTAGGTTATTTCGCTCGTGCTTTTTTTCCCACCCCCGTTCGCTTCTCGCTGCTCGTATGGTGCGCTTCTTTCCGCATCTTGATGTCTGCCTTTCCTTCGTTAGAATAAGCTTGTTCTGATTTATTTATAAGAGCAAATAACGAGTCCAGTTGAAAGGTGTATATTTTTCCTTATTTGTCGTCGTGTTTTCCCTACCACTTCCTTCTCTCTATGCTTTTTTTTCACGTTTAACTTTTACCCCAACGACATTAGAAGATTAGAACTCGCTCTCTCGCATACGTACTATACAACCCCCCATCTCGGGCTTTCTTACCTTGCTGCTCATTTTGTTCGCTGTGCTCGGCACAGAAATAACTCGTACACACTATACATGGTGCGCCGAACAGAGTGTACGAAATTTGACAATTTAAGAAAGCAATTGCGAAAAGTGTTTGAGTTTACAAATGGTTGCGGCGTTGCAGTCGGAATAAAAATCGAGCCTCGAGTTTTCGCACGTTTGTCTACATTATTTACGCAAACACCTAGCTCTAGACGCGCGTTCGTTCTAAATGGAAAATACTTCGTCATTTTGCGCTTTTTCCGCCGATGCCGTACCTCTGCGAATAGGTACTTATTTACTCGAATCGATATTAAATTTTACCGCGTGTTTATAAATAAACGTTTAATAAATAGACGATTTTTTTCTTTTTTAGTCTCGAGTCGACTTCTTAAAAGTTTGCAGTTTCAACTCTATACAATCGAACTTGAGAGGTTCGGAGAGAAACACCATAGGCAGTAAAAAATTCTACTGCATCTTAGGAGTAGGTATCGAGAGACGAAATTTTCGAAAAATACTTAGTTCGTTGAAAAAAAATTAGAAACCAATTTCTTGAAAAAATTCACATAAAATGAATACTTGTTCATTTCCAAAACTGGCAAAATTTAAATATTTCTCAATTCTCGGCTCATGATTCTCAAATGGACACCATTAAAAAATATGCTCAAATTGATTCAATCTTAGAAAACAGCCGAATCAATTTTTTTTTTACTTTCAATTTATCCAAAAAAACATTTTCAAAGAATGATTTTTCGTGAGTTTTCAAAGTTGGTCAGATCCTCGAATCATTCTCCAGGAGGAAGGAAAATATGCACGTGAACAATTGAAATTGAGCTTACTCGATATTTTTTCAATTTTCGATTTTTTCACCTGGAGAATTTTTTACGTATGCATTTTGAAAAAAAAAAATGAAAAACGCTTCCAATTTGAAAACCAACGCTAGATTCGTGTTCAGAAAAACTCGAATTAGTTGGAAAAGCATTTTAGATTGATTGCAACTGGTCAGAGGCGAGTTTTTGAAAATTTTCTATCCGAAGGCTGGCTATAGTTTTTTGCATAAAATTTGAAAAAATCAAAATTTCGAGACACGCTTCCAATAGAAAAACCGATCTCAGATTCATGTTCTGCGATGTCGAATTAGTTGAAAACACACTTTGAACATTCGTCAAGGGAGAGTTTTTGAAATCCATCCGAAGGCTATAAGTAGGTACTTTTTACATGCATTTTGAATTTTAAAAAAAATCAAAATTTCGAAAAACGCTTCTAATAAATAAACCGACGGCAGATTCGTGTTCAGCAAACTCGAATTAGTCGGAAATACACTTTGCGAATTTTCGAAAATTTCACAGGTTCACATTTCATTTTTTTAAAAATATTAATTTTTTTGATCCATGAAAAAAAAAATCATTGAAAATTTCAACCAAATCGATTAATATTAACCCCCGCCTCATCCCCCTTGAAGTTTGGAAATAGCGATAGCGCGTCGCGTCATCCCTATCCCACGTACCCGCGTGGTGTTAGCTCGTTACGTCGCGGTAAACATCACACG
>FIZT01004644.1:0-10387 GCA_900065295.1 Paracoccus marginatus
AGCTGGAACTCTGAAATTTGGTTTATACCCTAATTTTAACCCGCCGAATCGATTGAAAGCAGTATTACTTCTAAAAAAAATTTCTAAAAAAAATTGAACGTGAATAATTGAAAAGGAAGAATTTTCCTGTAATTTGATAATTCAGAAAAAAAAAAAACAAAAACTCGTAGAAAAAATGATTTTTGACTCGTGTGAGTTGTTTCCCTCGCTTCGCTCGTGCCCCAAACCTCACACTCGTCAAAAATACTTTTTTTCTCCCTTGTTGTGTAATATACTATCAATTGGGGGGGGGGGGGGGGGGGGGTGACACTTGAACCGCCGATTTCCCATTACCCCCTTCCTATGAGGATAGCAATTTTGAATTTTGATGGATTTTTTTCCAAAACATATTTTCAAATACTTACATTCATTTACATACGCCTCTCACCAAGTATGATCTTAAATTACCAAAGCGGAACCTTTCTCAGCACACAAACTTACGCCAATTCTCAAAAATCAAACCAAATCTAGCACGTTGAAGGTGCAAACTTGTACACCAAAAGATCAAGGAAGAATAAAACCACGACCATTTGCTATTTCGAATAAAACTTCGCACGATGATGATCGAATTTTAAATAATTTTTTCCAACGCAGTTAGTAATGATACTTCAAAAATGTAATAAAGTAGCATATTATCTCAAATATTTGTTGGATTTTTTTTTTTTTTTTTTTTAATAATTTGTCTTAAGTGCTAAACGGAAATAAGCTATACTTTGTTTCGGTAGTGCGTTATCAATCACTGATAACCAATTTTATTGATACGTTTATAACGAGAAAGTGTACAAATTGGTACTTATTTTCTCAATATTTTCATTTTCAAGTCACGATTTGGCTCGAATGTTCCGGAAAATTTTGTAGATACCGATGCCAAAATTCAATAATTTGAAATCGAATCGATTCAGCAAGACGTTTTTACAAGTTTGAAAATCCAACTCAACCGAGAAAATGGGAATAGAACTTGGTCGTCCAGAACACCACAGGTAGCTCATGTAAGAAAAGAGTGAGTATGTCAGAAGAAAATCTCTCTCACTCGAGAAATCTAGTTGACCTACGAAAATAGTCGAATAACTTCCTATTGCCGATTTAATCAAATCAACAGCCATATTATACCCAGATAAACGTCGCTCATTCGAACTAGAAAATTAAAACTCCTCGAAGCGTCACAATTGCAGAAAATTATAACGTTAGGTACTAATATAAACAACATACACATAACAAAGAAGGAAGATTATATGGGAATCTGGTCATTGCAAAGGTGCATATGATAATTTGCACAGCTATTCAGCAAAAATGATAGCAAACACGTACCGCATAGGACGACGATAAATTGACTTTTGAAGGCGTAAAATTCGCTTCTAAAATCAGATAAGGAATATTTAAATATAAGCGGCGCGTACACCGCACACCAAAGCCATACGACCTACAACGTAATTGGTCGGTAATACGAGATTTTAATCGGATTCTTATCCGTACACTACCTACGATTAATCTTTGTAATTAAGCTATATAATTTTGCAATTTTCTTACTATTTACACAGTTACGAGTAATAGACATTCTACGAAGGTATAGGAACAGGTACGGCTGTTTTGACGGCTAATTGCACGCAGGAATATCAATTTTTGAGCATTTTTTATCTCGTCGTACACGTACGAATATATCAGTCTATAATGGCTATCTTATGCTGCAAACGACTTACCTAGAACACAGAGGTGAAGTGAAAATGTGAGTAAAGAATCGAAAACCATTACCGCGGTATTTGCGTAATAAATGAAAATCTTACCTTTGGAGAGTGAAGCGACCGAACTACGCGAATCGTTGATGATTAAATCGGGTGAAGTACGACTGGAATCGGACCCTGGCGAGTAGTTACGTTCAGACGAGCCGTAATCGGAAATCGAAGATCTGATTTTCGGCGACAATATAGGACTAAGAAGTTCGGCAGGTTCGGGTGGTAATTGTTCGCCGTTTTGGCGAGCTTTCTCGACCATGCTGCGCCATTCGTCCATCTTCTTCTGGTGCTGTTTTTCGGCTCTTCTTTGAGCGGTATTCTTCGCCATGGTACGTTGTCGTTCGACCGTCGACATGCATTTAACGCATTTACATTCTAAATACAAACAATACCTTTTATGGCCGCTGAGAATATTCTTGATGCCGTGATTCTTGCAACGGGCGCAATTCGGTGCCGTTCTTTTGGCCGCTTTCGACGATTTTTTCACCACTTCCGGCATATCGCACAATATCTTTACACTTCACGTACGAGCACGATACCTATAATAAACGCAGTAATAGCGAGCAACCGGAAAAAACCACGTGTTAGTAGATACCGAATTGAATAACTTACAGAACGTTTTCGTACTCTTCGTAGTTGGCGAATCGTTTTAGATAAGCTCGCGTTAGATTGAATATACTTACTTACAAATACGTACGCGATACAATGTTGCCGAGCTAACCAAGCCCGACGTACAAGAACACTTGACGATTTACAACTAGCTACGAAGAACGAATACGATTACGACGAATTTATAAAAAACGCGGTCGTGGAGCCGTCACCGACACTCCACGAGTGATGCATTCGAATGTACAATTAATTTCGCGAAATTGATAATACCGACCGAGAAAGAGAAACGATTAATTTTGAATTAAAACAAACTCAATCCAAACGATAACCGAGTGTATCAGAACTTCGCTTCGCATTCGTCTGACGTTTACGATGGTTATGGTTCAGATCGAAAAAACCACGCTACACTACAGACAACAAGTTATGGTAGTAACTTGCAAAATACTTTCGGAGTGAGCGAGTGAAGGCGGAGGTGCTGCCGTCGCCGACACGCTGCTGCAACGAAATGAAACGAAAAAAAATAACGTTGCACATGCAAAATCAACAACGAAGTACGAACTAGCGGCCCAGCGATAGCGAGTATTAATCGAGTCCGGTTTTTTTGCCATGTACCTTGTATCTGAATAAATCATCTTTTTTATCCTCATAACCCAACATGAACAACGACCCAACACCTTACTGAAGTGACTAATAATGTTTTCATTGAATAGACGAATAATAGACTTGCTGTACGATTTTGATATCATTATTACATATTACTATAGCGTATAATAGCATAAGTGTAATCTACAAATCTACTTACTTATTGTGCGATGAATTGATGACTAATCATACATCTTTTGCGTTCAAAAAATGCAGTAGTATTATGGTATGGACATAAATAGATAGATAGATAGATAGTAAGTGAACTACCCTACCTTTATTGCCTGCTAGTGGTTGATAACTGATATTCATGATTTTCCATCGAATTCTTAAATCCTCCAATACCTTCTACATACCTAGACCTACATATACATATGTACATATGTACATTACAATTAACATACCATGATTTTATGTAAATTGTAGTGAAATGTACATAATGTATATTGTATGTACATGTATTTGCTCATCACTTTTCAACGCAAGTTGAATTTTGTTTAGGTGAATTTCAGATTTATTTTCCTCGCAAATTGAACAAGAAAATATCTATGATATTAAACTGAAAAAAAGTAATCAATCACTAGTAAAAATGAAAACCCAATCAAGTCAAGACATATGTACTAATTTTCAAAGTAACATTAATTTAAGAAATGATAATGATACATTATGAGGTGTAGGTACTTCTATTTATTTTATTCATGACGCAGAGGTAAAATGCATAATTATATAAAAATGCATAACATGCAGTAGTCGTTTGATGTAAAACAGTTTTCTTTATATCCAAAAATTTGAAATTGTTGATCAAATATTTCATGCGTCGTATTAAAAGGATATGAAGAATTGAAAGCATACCTGGATTATTGCATAACCGTTCACATTCACCCATCTAACCGTTCGAGTCCCCATTATTAAAAATCATCTCACACAACATACATTATGCAATGTACATAGTAGGTACATATGTACATACATGTACATATAAACACCCACGTCAAAGATCCATTGCCGAATTTCCCAACACTAAAAAATTTAATAATAAAATAAATTCCAAATCGATGAAAAAAATTTAATAAATAAAACCGAATTTAAATTGAAACAGGAATTAGGTAGATATAGGTGTGCGAGTGTAAATGTGTATAGTCATTTTATCACTAACGCTGATTCTGTTCGAAGATAATTTCCTTAATTACTTTTCCGTGAATATTAATACGTTTAATATTATAGGCACTAACGAATACAGTGTAACCGAAGAATTTATCTTACGCCAAAATTTAATCGTTTAGGTCACTAACCCACAAAATACAAGCTCGCAAGTTGATTTCTGCGTTGCTGTTTCGATAAGGGCAAACTGATACATACAAAACTACCTTTTACTACCTCGAGTGAAACGTATTAAGTTTAGAAATTTCGCAATTATTCGATGAACCGTGAATTTATTAAATTGTACTGATCTGAATTCGCGATTAGTTCAAATTTCAGAATCAGCAAAATTCCGGGGTATTTAAAAAAAAAAAGATAACGAACGGGTAAGTATTTCCGCGATTACGTTCTACTTATACGGAAAAGATTTTTTATAAAGTAGATTGGAAGTGATTAACTACTAAAATTGGCACAACTCTGGGCTGGAAGTATTTTTTGAATTTTAATTACACTGCAAAAAGCAGATAATTACAATAGGTAATACTTTCATTCTATACAAGAAAAAAATTACCCACAAAATTTTCAGTTTAAAGTTAGTCTGTGTTAGCTCTTCACATTAAAAAGTATTACCAAGCAGTGACGACCACAATATCTATTTGGCAGATGTGAAAATCTGTTGTCGAAAAATACAGCGTTATCAATTATAAATTTTACTGATTGTACAAATTCAAACGTGTGACATATATACCTAAATCGTTAAAACATTCATTTCTCAAGTGAACTAGATATCTACTTATTAATTTCTAAATGTGCACAAATCAAAATTACAACTTGCTAAAAAAAACTTTTGGTACCTAAATGATCTAAACAGAAGTTGTTATGTTCTGATCTGATATTTTCATACAAAATAGCACCACCAGTGGTCATTTTTCATCGAATTCTCATAGTGTATCAAACAACCTCATCACATACACATACTTAAACCTGTAAAATAAAACAATATGTTGATACGTAAGTAAGTTGAATAATAGCAAACAATTCGAGGATAAAACTCATCCTTTTTTTTACTCACTGTATTATTGAGATCGGATGCAGTACTCGAGCAAGGGGAAAATTAATTCTTGCATCCTCCGAAACCATACCTATCTTTTTTCTTCAATAATGCAACAAGATAGGTCAAATTTTGAATTTTTTTTTCGCTCTTTTCAACTCTTACGCCAACATTTCAATTTTCTTATTTTTCGAATCCAAAATATGTATCATAAGGTTTGGAGAAGAAAGCTTTCGTTCGTTGCGGGGCTAATGAATGAGCAGTTCGTAACTGATTCAAATATTTCGGTCGACACATGAATGTTTTCTGAGGATGTGCAAGAATGGTTCTGATGTCGATGTATCAATTGTATCATCTGAATCTGAAAGTACTGGCTCGTAACCGAGTTGCTCGTCTTCTTTCACTTCCTGCTTCAATTATTTCTCCATCTATACGCCCACCAAGAAGACATCTGCTGTGAAAAATAAAACTTTATTCAATCAATCAGCACAAGAATTCCACAGCTTGAATAAAAAAGTGATCAGTGGGTGTGACAATGAACAGATTCCAGTTCGTTATAGTATGATTATTGATTATTAACTGCAAATGACATCAGTACATACTTCTTTTCAAATTGAGAAATTTCGTTGCCTACTGGATGAATAAAATTTTTTCATGTGTTTGAAAAGTCCAATTCTGGTGAAGAATTCTCTTCGACACTGAGCACAAGAGATGAAGCTGTGTAAGGACACAATGCAAAAGAGACGAAGGCAAAGATTAAAATGCATGTTTTACAGCTTTTACATGTACATTATAATAATGGAAACGATAAAAATATAAACACAGGTACGTACAAACTTTCTTTGAAGGTTCATTTTGCTTGTTTTTCTCTCTTTTAATGCAGATTTGTATTTCTTCAATAATGTTGAACTATAAAAGTTGAAAGTTTGCAATATTTTACAACACTTGGAACATTCTTGCATAAATAATTTGATCAGAATAAAATATTATTGTTCAAAAATTTTTGATAAAAAATGTTAACAACATTTATCTACAGATCTGTAGCATTAAAGTCAACTGATTTACTTACAAACACTGTCATTATAAATGCGTTTCACTTATCCATTGGAGTCATTATTTATCATTTTTCGTCGTCAAAAGCATTACTTATAGGATGGTGGTGAAAAATCATGAAAAAACCTCAAAATCAAAAAATAATGAGCGCGAGAGATGAAAAATCTGTTACTTATCAGTATTACACAAACGACGAAACGTACTGTTCAGCTATTTAGGAACCATTGGGAAGTTAAGTGGCAATAAACCAGAATATAAAACTTCGCACTTCGCTCTTACAATCCTGATGAGAACAACGTTGCATGATGTGAAAAAACAGTTCTATAATGTTGTTTACGAACTTTAGTTGGACCCTGTTTTTATGTGATTACTTATTGATTTGTTTGGCAAAACGCAAAAAAATTTTAAATCGATCATTATTCTTATTCATTATGATAATTTTAGAAGATGGTACGGTAGGCAGTGCCGAACTAGGTTTTCGTAGGCCCTAGGTAATTTTTTGTTTCAAAAATTTTTTTCTAGTTTAAATGTCCCAATGTCCCAGTCTTAGTAAATTACTACCTTTGTCATAGGTGGAAATAAATCATAGGTAATTATTGGAGAGCTGGCGCCCCAGACGGCTATTTTTGATGAATTAAATTTCTACAAGAAGCAACGCAATGTAGAGTAGAGCCAAAGCGGAGCAAGGGAAGAGAATTGTGACAAAATTTTTGAAAAATTCCAATTTTAGTCTGAAAAAGGCGTATTTTTTACTTATCTTTTATATTTTGTAGCAGAATGAAACACAAGTTTATGCTTTGTAGGTCTTAGACAATTGTCTACTATGTCTAATCTTCTGTTTAATGGATACTTGGTACACTTTTTTTATTAAAAAAAAAAGAAAGAAAGAAAACCACACACGATACCTGCGATACTCGATTTAAAAAATAGAGAATTTTCTATTACAATCCGCGTACTAGCATTGCAACACTGAAATCGCTGGACTACTTCGACTAGGCTTCGACATCAACAACACAAACACAAAAATCTCCAGAGTCGAGGTTCGAGAAACGGAACTAGTTTTGTTACGACAGTTCACAGTTGGTTCTCGTCTTTAGAAAGTTTGCTTGTTGGTAGTTCAAAGTTGCAATTTGGAAATACATTAGTGAAAAAGATTCCGAATTCAGAAAAATAATTGTTCAACTTGTGCATTAGTGATTGGAGTGTTAATCTTCATTGAAGTGGAATTGTGTGAATATTCTTATCGGTCAAAGAATTCTCAACATTTTTGAAGAGTTACCACTCCAGAAGTTAAGGCTAGCTAGATTCGTGGTGGAATACGTGGGAATTGATTATTGAAGTAAGTGATCTATAAACGTAGACGCGTTAATTATATTGTTTCACTAAACCTAATGATGATTGAAAGCTCGTAGTGGTAATATTTACTACAAGAATACACTTGGAATGCATCAGGTATGGTGTTCCAACAATCATAATATTATTCTACTTATCTATGTATGCAATGTGCTTGCATACATTGTTGATTTTTTAAAAAGTATTTTACTTTTATCATTGCATCGTGAATATTTCTCTGAAATTACCTATTTCGTTCAACTGTGTCAAGGCACTCAAGACGTCAAGAGTCTCCGCGTTACTTTTGGTTTATTTACTTTGGTTTTCATTTACACGTATTTCGTAATGTAGAATCAATGAAAAAATAGTTTTCTATTTTCAATGAGCAACAATTCAAAAAAAAAAAACCATGCCCGAGTCCACCCAAGTCCTTTGGTAATGGCGAAGTTATTTCTTTGAAACAATAATATTAGCACCACTTTCCAGACATCTTCCATACCTACATTTCATTTTCCGAATAATTCTCGAAAGCTCCAAAAGTTGGCTCTATCACTATCGTTTTTGTTGAGGGGGATTTTTCAGCCACCACTATGCAGAATCACTGAATGCCTTTTCTAAAAGTACCTACATACACATGCCCTGAGTCATGGCCTTCCACATTTAACTCCAGAAGAAGGTCATACCTGAGTTCAACTCAAATTTCGTTGTATGGTATCCTGTGAACTATGAATACCTTTTTCTTTAGAATTCTTTTAAGCAACCCCTATGACACTCTCAAAAAAATTTATAAAAGTAAAGATGCAGCAAATGAAATCTGCCACAAAATCTTGTTGAAATGTAAAATTGGTATCTAATGAGATAATTTGAAAAAAGTGCGTCTATTCACCCCCGAAACCCCACCGGATGTCAGAGTATCTTCCTCACATAACGCACCAAAAACTTTTTGATGGAAATTTGGTCCTTACTTCGTTCATTTTTTCTCGTAGATTTATTCGACCGACTCTTCTACGTTAATAACCACAATACAGTGTACCTATTTCACGATACACGTAATATTTCAATGCTAAGAACGCAGAACATTCTTCAAACGAATCCGTAACAAATTGTAACAAATACTCCGGCGAGCGTTCACATGCGTCTATGTGAATTCCAGATTAATTGGAGGTTCTGGAAAGGTTCTTACATCAGCATAGTACGAAAGGTATTCGGTACACGTCGGGTCGTGCTGCATGGTCTTGGTATTTTTTCTTTTTTGTCAGCAGCGAAACAAATTGGTTATTTTTCTCCTTTTGAATGCTCCTCCTCGAGCGTATGTTTTGAGTAAGCAGATCGCAGGTACCCAGGTAGTTCTTATGAATGTACATAGTAGACGAATAATGCACCGCGAAGGTATTTTTTTCCATTGCGATCTTCAAGGTGACTCTGACTCCATTGAAAGTGAGTTTCCTTTATCATTGATGAGCATGTTCACAGCTTCACACACCGTCCTGCAGACTTTGATAAGGAAATTGGACGTAGGTCCGCGGTAGAGCCCACAGATGCACGTGGATTTATGTACATACGTATTATACCTGCATCGTATTCTCGTACGTATATTTCGTAAACGCAGTCGTCGTCGTACAAATGGCATAGGTTTTTATTGGCATATACACGTTGCTCATGTATGGAAAGTTTCACGCAACTTGTACATGGGTGGAACTTGTTTGTTGCATTCCAGAATGGAGCGGCGAGCCTCCGGACCCATCTCCTATACGTACGAACGATTTCATGTTGTTTCTGCGTTCGGAGACATGCTCGATACACGCTCCACGAGTGTTTCTCAATATACTATACGCGGACGTCGCGTCGTCTTGCACATATGTATAGCTGTATAGGTACCTTTAAGTATAGTCTATACACTGCCCAGCGCCCTCTTCTTTTACCTTGTTCCAGCATTTTTTTCCATCTTTCGCTTCTCTTCTTATGGAGTTGATCTGTTATTGTTTGACCGCCGACATGTATGTGTACAACTGTACACGTTAACACACGCACACCGGCCGCGGCCAAATCGCCGTGAACGCGCTATATGCCAAGTTTTTTCAACGAGAAAATAATATTCTTTCTTATTTTACTCGTAGGCATTGCTGTACTCGGCCCCGGTCCCAAGCAGTCACTGATCTATAACGCCGCAGCGGCGACGACCTGGCCCTTGTTTCGCCATAATATTCAATCTCTATAATAGCTTATGGTTATAATATGTGATGGGTTCGCTTTGAATAGACTCGAGAGTCGAGAAAAAAATCACGTCGAAATGTCATTAATAAAAGGCCATCGGACGTGCGCTCGCACACAGCACAGCATCTTCTCTATTGTCAAATTCGCGTTCTCGTCGATCGCCTTTCTTTGCTGATGCTGTTGTTATTGTTGTTGATTTCGCAGAGTGTTGGTGAAATGAGTCGATACACGTGCACTTCGTGCGTTTGTGTGTGGCAGTGTGAGTACTGGAGACCTCGTTCAAAATAGTGCTGTTAGAGAAGTCCTGAGAGTGTATTTATGCATCAATTGTGTTACACGTCAATCGAAATTTTTTTTTCACAGGCGAATGGAGCATGAAAAAATACTCTCAGAGCCAAAATGTCAGCTCCTGAAATTGACTAGGGGAATTTTTAGATTTCTTTGTATGTTATATTATGCATTGGGGGAAAAATCACCCCCGAAGTGTTACACGCAGATCCAGGAGAATTTGCCACCCCTAGATGGAGCATATGGATGGTAGTTCATGGTAAAAAAATTACATCCTGAACCGAACAGG
>FIZT01004647.1:0-11693 GCA_900065295.1 Paracoccus marginatus
TTCAAAATTGGGTGAACGTGAAGTGGTCCTGAGTGGGAAGGAAAGTTAAGTTTTAAAACATGCAATTTTTGTTTAAAAAATGCATTTTTTTACTCAAAATGGGGTAAATTTGCCCAATTTCACCCAAAATAACCTGTTTTTATCACTTGAAAAAAAACGAGTTTAAAACAAAAAAAAACGTTTTAAACGTTTAAAACGTTTAAAACATGTTTTTTTCTCGCTAAATTTTTTTTGGTGTTTTAAACAGTGTTTTAAACAGTTTAAAACAAGGCGTTGTTTTAAACGTGCCAGCTCTGGATACCTATTCGTGATGTTTGGCAGGCCATAGCACACAGAATATAGAGAAAACACGTCAAATCAGTGATGTCGGTATCGTGCGAACGAAATTTCCCTCGACCCTGCTCGCCACGCACAGCTTTTCTTTCGGGCACGCGAAAAAAATATCCGACGGAGAAAGCGTATCCATCCGACATCATTGTCGGCTGTACATATAGTGTATTGTATTCGCGTACAATTTCGTACACGAGTCCGCGAATAGGGAGGGTTATTGTACCGCTGCCATGTCGGAAGTGAACCGCCAAACCTGTAATATATAGCGGCTGCGCATGCTCCCTAACCGGAAATGGATTATATTACAACAGCACGCAGCCGGATACGGTGACGTCACACAATATCTTTATCTGCTTAGTTTTCTTCTCACCGTCATCACCATCGTCGTCCGGCCTTATTCTTCTATCTTTTTCTGGCTCGTTTGTTTTTTTTTTATTCCTAGTCGAATACCATGCTAAAAGCCTAAACCGTAATTTTTCTCCCCCTTTCGTCGTACGCCGAGCTTGGCTTTTTTCATCGACTCGAATGGATTCGGCGGATTTTTGCCAAATTAATTTTAATGGATGTTTTCTACTCTAGAGACAGGAGCACGGCATACAACAGCGAGCCGATCGCCAAACCGGGGCATGGAAATCATGACCATACCCTCCAGCCTTTGTTAGCTGTCCATCTTGCTAATGTTTTTCGATGAAATCAACCGCCTGCCTGTCTGCCTTTTCTTTCGGCGACTACTCCCATTACATTACACGTTCGAAGCCGTCGAACGGACGTTGGATAAAACGTTCGCCGGTCACGATCTGTACATACTGTACGTTAAGCTGGCAAAACGATATGGAGAAAAAAAAAGCTCAGTCGAGCGTTTTCACGGCAC
Organism: Paracoccus marginatus; assembly: GCA_900065295.1. Classification (NCBI taxonomy): domain Eukaryota; kingdom Metazoa; phylum Arthropoda; class Insecta; order Hemiptera; family Pseudococcidae; genus Paracoccus; species Paracoccus marginatus. The sequence continues at coordinate 1,202 of FIZT01004647.1, forward strand.
AATTGCTCATTCTCGTAGAATGCGTTTGCTAGCGGTTTACTCTGTCTGGAAGGATAATGGCGTTGGAGATGCACGCTGCAGATGCATCCGTCGCGATGCATAATAATGCATTCGTCGTCGACGTCGTCGTCTTTCGAAAGTTGCGCTGCGATGGATGACCCGTCATTTTATAACTTTGGTATATGGTTTTTACTCTTGAAATTATACATGTGATCATAATCACCCTCGGCTCTTTTCCATTCGACGACGCGACGGTTCGTTGATCAATTATGAATAAACGTACATTCGAAATGGCGACCTTTCTTGTATGTACGTACGTTTTTCATTTGAAAAATTGATATATCTTCCCTCAAGTGATGACAGTTTTGCAAGGGATGAGGAATGGGAGGGAAATTCCTGGAGTTTGGCCAACCAAATTCAAGGAGTTCTTCGAAAGGATGGTTGGAAGATCGACGATGTTCACAGAAATGACTTGGCTGAGATTATCAACTTACTTTTCCGATCAGGTTTTCCCTGCCTCATACTGTCCACCAAAATTACCAAAAAATTGAAGAAATCGATGTTTTTGGGTGTAAGCGAGGAGCAGGGGGAGGCAGATCGAAAAATTAATTCGATAATCGAACTATTAGTAGAAATCGACATGTCACACGCTGCTGAACTGCTCATCTTGCTTTTCCCCTTTTTGAGGGGAAGGGGCTAGGGGCACTGGAGTCTCGTATCCCAAAAATGAATAAATATTCGTACTCAGCGATCTTGGAAACGTAACAAACGATATGTCACACCCCGTGTAGCAACGCGAGGTGAATTTCGATGAAAATGTCGACACATCGACATCCGTCACTTTTCGAACGTACATGTCGAGGTAATTGTAGATGCTATGTCGAGCCAAATGTCGATGTAATTGTCGATTCACCAAAGTCGAAAATGACATCGACATTTGGCTCGACATAGCATCTACAATTACCTCGACATGTACGTTCGAAAAGTGACGGATTTCGATGTGCCCGACAATAACATCGAAATTCACCTCTCTAAACCTCGACATTCCTGGGAAATGAAATTGTTATAATATACAGTATTTTAATTAAATACCATCTAGAAATGGTCTGTCCATCCCCCCTCCTTCACCACATTGTTGGACATCATTAAACTCACTGAATACCATAGATGGTGAAAATTGCCACACCAAATTTTTTTGAGCGGTCACCCATCCAAGTACTAACCGTGCCCGACGCTGCTTAACTTCGGCGATGAATCTAAAACCTCCATAATCAACGTGGTAGGACCGCTGATAATATCATATGCCGCTCTTTGACGTTATAGCTTTGCCAAATCAGCGCAAATGCTGAAATGCATGCTATAATGTGTTTTAAAACATTTTGTAATTTTGCAATATTCTTTTTGCACAAAATTAAAATAGTAACTAATTTTTAAAGATAGTCGACATTGTAGAATACATGTCGATATTGAATTCGATGTCGACGAAAGCATCTAAGAAATCATCGACAATGAAAAATCATTCGGAAATAAGTGGAGGTTGCTGTCGATGAATTAATCGACCATCAACTTTTGCATCAACAAACGTCGATAAAGATTTGACCATGAAAAAAAGACAAGTTCTTGATGTTTTGTGGATGAAAATGCAATGCTCATGTAGAAAAAATTAGAAAATATTGTTACACTATGATAATTATCAAGAAATAATGATATTGAAAAACGTCGACGTAGTCGACGATGACGTAGGCGCATTAATCGAGTATCGAATATTATGTCGACCTGTCGAGGTGTTTATGTCGAGGTTTCCTGACATGACGAAATATTCCCGAAAATTAGAAAATTTCAACCAATTCTAAATGAGACTTTCACGCAAAAAAGATTCTTAGCAACAATTTTGCTGTTTATTCGGTTTTAAGTATATAATATAGGGTTCGAAGTCTGTCGATGTGTATGTCGAGGGGGTGTCGACATCGACCATTGCTATACGGGAGGGTAGAAGGGTAAATATTGGTCGATTGAAAATTCCAATGCCAGATTCGGTTTCTGCGGGTTAAATTACTCCCATCTAGACACTTTTCGCGACAATTTTGGCAAAACTTGAAAAATTTGAGTTTTTACTGAATTTTGTTAAAAAATCCACCCTTATGTGTTGAAAAATCGAATTTTTCAAGTTATAACCAACCTAGGAAAATTTTCCAAATTTAGGAAATTGGCAAACTTTAGAAAATTGAAGAGTTTTGATGAACTGGCTGATTTCAAAATTTGAAGAGTGCTGGCAATTTTCAAAAAATTGAAAAATTTCGAAAAATTGGCAAATTTTGTAATATTAATTTTTTCGAAGGAAATAAAAAATTTGAAAAAATTGGCAAATTACGCAAATTTGGAATATTGGCCAATTTTGGAAAATTGAAGAGTTTCAGTAAATTCACTAATTTTGAAAAATGACCCAATCTTGGGAAATTGACAAATTTTAAAATATCGAAAATTTTCAAAAATCAGGCACGTTTGTAAAAAGTTGAAAATTTTCAAAAAATTCGCGAATCAACAAAAATAAAGAATTTAAAAAAATTATTCAATTTTGGGAAATTGGGAAATTGTGAAAAATTGATGAGTTTCAATAAATAAAATTTTACAAAATTCAATAAATTGGCCAATTTTCAAAAAAATATGAAACGAACCATCTGTAGAAAATATTGTCGAACTCCTGCGAATCATTCTTACGCAGCAAATTCGCTCGAAGTCAAAACCAAGTAACGAACGATATCGCTTATGGTACGAATCATTTCACGCCCGGTGTGCACTCTGTGCAGGATGTGTTTAGTATAACTCGAGTTTACATTTACATTGTAGTAGGTACACCGTCCATAATAACAGGTGCACTTTGTACGTACGTATACGGCTACAAATATGAATACATCCATTAAAGTTTTATCTCGTTATCACGAAATAATAAACGTCATAAAAAGCAGTTATTCTGTGTAGTGTGTACGCTTGGCGGCGGCGGAGCGCACGATATATGCGCGCATAAGGCGGCATACGCACGTATAATATGATTAATTACCTCGAACATTTATGCGTTATATGTATACTACTATGTGTATTGTGTGTAGTGTACGTTACATTACACTGTATATACGATATATTTGTGCGCGCATTGACGAGCCCCCTGACTCCTTTGGCCACAGCTCCGCGTTCGACCCCGCCGAACACTTCGTCACTTCGGGATCTGCGTTTATAATAGATCACACATTACAGCACGCAAGCCGACAACCCATTTACTGCATACGTATACGTATTACACACTGGTGCGGCATCGAAGCGACAAAATATCTACGCTCGCGAACCCGATAATATAAAACGTTTTCTTTCTTCTTCTTACTATACATATTTCGATGCTCGTGCGCCTAACGTGCAAAGTAATGAAATAACTCGTCCGTATATCGAAGCCAAAACCACACAGCTTGCTGACGTCTTAGCAGCCGAACGATGACAGCATTTCGTCGTGGTACGCGTATACGCATACGTCGTTTTGTATATAAAAAATTACTATCAAATTCGATAGTCGCGGCATGGCAGCCGGATCGCATAAAAAGGCAGCAGGCAATTTTCAATCGAAAAATATATCTACCCCTTCGGGTCCCGCCCCATCCGCCATTTAAAATTGACAAGTAATCGAATTTAGCACGTTTGCCGAAAATGTACGATATGTAAGGTATTTCGTCGTATACGATAGTTTACGCGGATAAATTTTCACCTTATCTGAAAAAGCTTATTCGATTAACCGTCTTTCTCCTCTCTTCCACTCGATATTCGAACCGGGGAAACGAATACTTATACTCTTGTTTTCGTATCAAAGCCAACTCATACGTAGTATATCAACATTTCACTTCAAAGGAATTTTTCTAAGGGTTTAATTAATTATACTTATATACGTACCTACACGATACACTACACTTTTTCAAAGCACCTTGTCGTGGGTGTTTCACATCGTCGCATTTCTTACACGTGAATACTTTCCAGCAGCATTCGAAAGGTATATGGAGAAATGCGCTTTACGTTTAACCCGAATTCGAATTCTCAACGATCTGGTATGCTCTCGATAATATTACAAATGAGGAAAAAAATACGCGGAAAATGTCTGCGATGTTTACTTTTGAGTTTAACACCATTGAACTGTACAGTGTACCTACGTGAACGTGTATGATGTGACCTCAAAAATCTGGTACTTTTCTCCAGCCTCGAAAAAAAGAACCCTAGAATGGTAGGGAAGATTTTGAAAAATCTCAGCAGTAAATTCAACTCCAGCTTGGTGGTCTTAGATTAGGTATCTTTTGTTATTTGACGTAACGGACCCATTTTAATATATCTATTCAGACATAAGTTTCCCTTTTCTTATTTCTTTTTTTATACGAGAAAAATGTCTTTTATCTTGGAACTGAATAGACAGTCCAACTAGAGAGAAGCTTACACACTCGTAGGCCTACGTCAGATACGTATACGGAAAGGTATAAATATACTTAATAAAGCTTATGGTGTTCCAAATAAGGAAGAATATTCGTGTAGTCAAGTTGAGCACAGTTAACCATACGTATACGTACGTAGACGTATACCTAGCAGCTCGTTAAAATCCAACGCCAGATGTCACCCGGTGTTTTTTTTCTCATTCTAATTTTAAGGTCATTAACGCGCGTTCCTATAGAGCTTTTCAGTTTCTTCCGTCATTACGAGCCGGCTCTATGACGGTGGTTTTTCGTACCGCGTAATTGTTGTTTACGCTGCACTAGTGTAGGTGACACGAGACGTCGGTTCGGCCTCTTCAAAACGTCTTGCGGTTCGATTCACGTCACCGCGAGGTGTCTTCTATGGTACTTGTAAAACGGGTAATTGTACACGAGGCGCGAAGCTCGTAGGTATCTTACGATATGAACCGACCTAAGGGAGCGTTTTGAGAGGCGTATCGAGTGGAGGTGTCGTTAATGAGGAATACTTCCGGAGTTACAGCGGTGAAAGCTCGAATAATGGGTCTGCTGGAGAAGATAAATGAGGTAGGATTTCGACGGAAAGTGAAGTGATCGCATGGAACATCAGTGGGTCGGTGGTAGCTCAGAAATAACCTCAGATCTGAAATTAACGTACCTAACGTACCTGAAATCTTGTTGAAAGATATACGTGACGATTTCGTGCGTTAATTTTAGAATCAGCCCCCTTCCCCTCTACACTTGGCTTACACTCACAAAAATCTCGAGTCATGAGCTGATTTCTCACATTTTTCTCTCGCCAAAGAGATAATTGAAATATTGGTTTGATTTAGCTGGGAGAAGAAAGACGGTTTGGTAGGCTCAAAAATGAAATTTGGTATCAGATTCGGATTCAGCACCTCGAATAATCTAGAAATCGATATACATGACGACTATTATAGAAATTTCATAATCAACCCCCACCCCTCTCCACACCACCCACTCCAAAGATGATCACGAGTCATGAGCTATAACACTACTTCAACTTCTTATGCTGAGAAATAAATCGCGAAAAAAATACAATTTTATGAGATTTGGGAGGGGTGGAAGGGTGGGCCTGGTCTCTGATGGGCTAATTTTCAAAATCTGGCATCAGATTTGAATTCAGCACCCCAAATAACCTAGAAATCGATATACATGACGATTTTTTATCGCTTTTCGGAAATCATCCCCTCCTTTTTCAATTTTCCCCCTCCAAATTTGGTAATTCATAAATTAGGGTGTTTTTTTCTTATTCTGTCGAGTTGTTTTTTAAATTTCTCTCATTTGATTAGGTGACGACTCAAAAACCTGCTTTCCATAATTCATTTTGAACGAATTCCTGTTGTGGTGGGGGTGGGGCGTTGACAAGACTAGGTGGAGGGGGGAGTTGGTGATAAAAAACCTTCATATATATCGTTTCCATAGTTCTCGAAGGCGCTGATCTCAAATCTGATGGTATTTTTAGGCTCACTCTCATAGTACAGGCGTTAGATGAAAAGTTTAATGCCTAATCTACGATTTCCAATGAAACTGGGCATTTGTTCAAAAATAAAAACTTGATAATCAACGCGATTTTCAAAAGCATTTTTCAATCGATCGTAATCGCATTCATCACTGAATTAGTCTCGGGAAAAAACCTTGTAAATTTTCATTTTCGACTTGATTAAAATCAATCCATCGCATCGTATACGTTACGTACACGTACCTTGTGAGCAAACTTTCCCAATTTCATCGCGTATAATTATTATACGCTGGCTGTGAGAAAAAGCTCGTACGCGCTTCGACCATTCTTCCAACGAAGTAGGAAACTATGTATAGTCAGGGCTGAAGGTGCGTATCCACGTGTACGGCGAAGCAGCCAAAAGAGATCGGGTAAAAGTTAATCAAGACGTTTCATTATTCATTTTACTGGCTGCAGATTTCACCCTTTGGTTGGGCTCGACGCGACGGTGAAATGAAGTTTCAAAATTAAGCCAGTATTTTACATCTGCTTCGGGAAGAGGAGGGGGGCGTGGCGTTTATACATGTAAGTTACACGCTTTTTGAAAATTTCAAACGAGTTTTAAAACTAAGTGTAATACGCGCGAAAGTCTGCAGTAACGATGATTTGTGGCCTGTGGTTCGTTTGAACTCTCTGGCGGCAACAAAGGTGCGTAGTTGTATTTACCTACTACGGTTTTCATTGCTGTGTACACAGAGTAGCATATGGCGTATACCGGATTTTTCTCGGCCTCTTTTCGTACGTAAGTATGCGATATTTTGTGGTCCGGCTCATTTTTTTTTCGCGAGTTCATTAACTAACCGAGCCGAAGGCTAATGCGCCAGTATGGCACTGTGTATTAATCTCGGCCCGGCTGAAGCTGAGATGAGAGCGAGGAGGGGAAAAAAACGCGCTATATAAGGAATTGTATGTGCGAACGCCTCCAAATGGATTTTATATAATATAAGAGTGTATGAGACGACGACGACGACGACGACGTACAAAAGCGCCGGCATGGCACAGCGCAGCGTCGGGGCTGCCGAAATAAATAACGTCGTAGTGAGCCGGAAATACACAGCGACAACGACGTTTATCGTGCTAGGCCGATGCGTTATTTGGGCCGCACATTTAAACGACCCAAAATGACTAATGATTTGGTTTATTAAGAAATACGAAATCCATTTATGCCTCATAAACTCTCTGGCGTACCTACTCGTATAAAATATATCGACTCCGAAGTCGATGCGTTTCCGATTGGGTTACCTAGTACCTACCAAACTATACACGTACAAGTATAGCTCGAGTAAATCGAATTAACCGACCAGCGAAGGGGCGATCTAAATCAATTCTCTTTTTAAAGCCTTTTCTTTGCCCACTCCAAAGGTCATGTAATTGATTTACCCATCAGCAGGGTACAGCTCGTTATCTTACAAAAGATTACAGCGCGATAATTGACAAGCGTTAATTAATCATGCTCGGTATCCGATCCGCCGAGAAGCCCAACTTGCCACAGAAAAATTGCGAGAGAATTAAAACAACCGGCGTGTAACCTTAATAGAGAGCCCAAGTTGCTGAAACGAGAGATAAAAAATGCAGAAAAAAAAACTTTCAACCGCGAGTCGTTTAAAATAGCCCCACAACGAACGAGTTTATCCTATTGTGTTTGCGAAAAAAATTGACGAAAATTTTTCAAACGCGAATTCGCCAGTATTTCTCAGCTGTATAAAGTTTTCTTTTTGTAGAAAGGGCATTTCCTTGCCAGAGAAGTCGTCTCCGTTTTCCTACCTCTTCTCCTCCTCTCGGTGCTCCGTATTTAGTGGAAATTGCGAAAAGCCATTTCAACTCGAGGTTAGAATAACTAGTTTGCCAGTTGCTTTTCTATGTGTGTAATTGATGTTGAATTTATCGATATTGTAAAAAGTTTTCGAGCAATTTCAACGCTGCTCTCACAAGGGCATACATCACTTCCCCATATAGTGTGCTTATTTGTATCGATGTATGCTTACGTAAGATACTACGTAAGTTTTTCTCTAAAAGTATAAAATATATGCAAATTAACTTTTTTACTTCACGTATCAACCATCAAGTTCCCCCCTTGACCCTTTGAGCTGAGCTCGAAGGCATGTTACTTTAGAACAAAACATACACAATATGTATAAAAGACGCGTCCGCAGTTTGAAAAACTTTTCTTTCTCTTTTCATCACTTCAAACGTCTTACAGCGCGAAAGAATAACTTTACTAGACGAAATTAACGCGCTGATGGGGGAGGGAGGGGGTGCTTTTTTACGTATAATGCTCGATGCTTTTCGAGATGGTATTTAATCTCACGTTGTGTGCCGCGTTTGTGGAGAGGGTGGTAAGAGAAGAGGGTTATTTCGACGTCAACTACGAAGCCAAAGTCTCTTTATTTAATTTTAATGCTATATCGAAGTACAAAGTTTTAATTAATGGAGTACATTTACACAGGACTGCGTAACGTAATGCTTTACGCTTGCATCGAACCTTCCACCGTACCCCGACCCCTCACTAGAGCCTCGTACCGAGCCAAAGTATGCGGTAAATATCAAAGTATACATCTTTGATTATTCTTTTCCAGATAATTTGCTTTTCTATGCGATTCTACCCAACGAGGGTTATTCAAATAATTGGAAAAATAAACGGAGAGATGTTTCGGGCTTGAAATAATTCAACGTTGCTTTGATTCGACGAATTTTCTATATAATATGTTCAAACAAATTGGTTGTCCAGGTTTTCGTATTTCGATTTATCTCTTTTACAAACGTTCGTTGTATGAGTTTCTGGTAAAGTTCGGAACTTTAAACCCTCCATTCGGGTCCATGAACTAAATACGTATCTACTTTTAGTAATTTAAATGAATTTTAAACGAATCGAATTACTTTTTCGAAAATTTAAAAAAATGAGAAGAAATTGTTGACGAATAAAAGTTTTTCAAAATGTTACCGAATACAACCCCTAATTATTCAGGTTCTTCATTATTGCGCCGTTATAAATATACCTAGACCTATATAATATGTACGTATCCCTAACCCTATAGCCCGTGGTATTATACTCGTCCTCGTACTACGTGAGGTGCGGAGGTTAGAACATCAGTACAGTATAATATGCCGGTTGCTGCCTCGTATATGTAGGACTCGGCATTTGGTAAATTAATTTCGAAAGCTTCGTTAATAGTCAAACAATAAGGTTAAAATTTATGAAGGTATTTGGCTGATAGGCGGAATAGTCAGGAGTGAGGGGGACTGGGCGGCCAAATAGTTGAATAATATTTTAGCAGTTCGCAGCTCGAAGAACGATATAGTTATGTAGCCTGGCGAATAGAACGCGGAGAGACAAGCGAGATGCGAGAGCCGCTATATAATGCATGTTTTTAATTACCGATTAATCCGGCGCGTTGAAATAAGCTTATCTGGCGTAAAGTTTAAGTCAAGAATGATTTAGCGAGGCGGCCCAGCATTAGGGAGGCCTTGGCCGAATCGCTTTTGTAGCCGGCTCGCCTTCGGGGGGTTCGGTTTAGGGGTTCGGGTACCACCATCGGCTATCGCATATTTCACGGTAGCGTGGGTGGCGGCGTCGCGACCGACATGGTGGGTAACTTCGCACCGCTGTGGGACCTATTCGTATGGTAATTGGTGTAATGTACGGTGGCGTACTGTAATGACGCTGCTTTATAGGCGAGTGGATTGAAGTATATGTAGCGTGTGGGCGGGACATGGGCGGTTTTGAAAGGTTCAAGTTTTGAGGGGGGGGGGGGGGTATCGTTGAAAATTTTTTGAATTGTGAATTTTTCAAAAATTTCCAATTTCTTGAATTGTGTAAATTTTTTAAAAATCATATTCAAACTTCAAAAATTTTTAATTTATTTAAAAAATTGGCCAATTTCGAAAAATTGTAAACTTTTCAAAAATGAAATTTTTTGAGATTTGTAAATTTGTGTATTTTTTCTAAAAATCGTCAATTTTTCCAGAGTTGCTAACTTTAGAAATTCGGATTTTTTTCAAAAAATGTCAACTCTTCAAAAAATTGAGAATTGTCAAAAGTTGTCAATTTTTCGAAAGTTGTGAATTTCTGCAAAATTTGCAAAAATTTAAATTTTAACAATCGCCAATTTCTAAAAATTCTATTTTTTCAAAATATGAGAATTTGTCAAAAAGAGTCTAGCCCGCTAAGCCATGAAATCGACCCTTGGCGATTTTTCGGAAATCGATCACATTTTTGAATACGTACTAAAAAAAGAAAATTTTTTGGCGGATCAGTACTTCCCAACTTTGATCCTGGGAAGCGTGACCTTGAAAAAGGTGATTTTCTCTCTTTTCGCTCGTGCTGGGGCAAATTTGACTCAATTGGGTTGAAATTTTACATGTATTAGGTGGGGATTGTCATTCTAAACAACATAAATTTTTTTGAAATTTTTTTGATCATATTTTGACACCAAAATCACAATTTTAAATTTTCAAAATGGCCGCAAAATTCGAATTTTCAAGGTAGAGGTCCAAA
>FIZT01004650.1:0-19728 GCA_900065295.1 Paracoccus marginatus
CATTCGGGAAAATGTCCATTCGGGATTTCGGCTTCGGGAAAACGGGTGGGAACCTAAGACGGTTTTTTGCGTTTCGCGGGAAATCCAAAACCGACCAAACGCCAATACTGCCAAGATACATTACAGTAGGGTACTACTCCTATCCTACCCTACCCCACTATTAAAATAAAAACTATCACACTATCACGGAAACCCTATTGCCGGGACACCTGTGTCCCAGCTTGTTTATTTATCACCTTGTAATCTTTTGAAATTCTCAAAAACCCACAAAAATTCAGTTTAATTAAAATAGTGAAATTGAATTCAATTTACATAATATATAATTCATCTTTGGACTTTCTGAAGCGATCGAAAGCAGTTCCCAGCTATTTAGAAACCTTCGGCAAATCACTATTGATGAAAAAAAATTGCAATGCTCAAAAGAAAGATTTTTTATGAAGCTAACCCAAAAATCCAGGATTCACCTTCGGAGATGAATACAACCCTATACTTAGTTAAAGACCTAAAACTCAAAATTCAAATCTAAATCCCTTCTTCCGAACCTCCTCACACTGGGCGTAAAAATCATAGCAATTACACACGCTCAGTATAAAAAAAATAATGAATAAAAAAAAAATTTACAGAAAAATTTAACACTGGAAAAGATCTAATGAAATTTTTTTCCTTCACGTCTTCAATTTCCTAATTTCTAAATCAACCAGTTCAAGCTATTCAAACAAAGTAAAGCTAGTAGGTATTATAATGAAGATGGTGAACGAAAAAAAAAACATTCAAAACGACTCGTATCAATTTTATTATTCTGGCACTCAAACAATGAGAAATTCGCGAATTGTAACTTCTCCATAAACACGATTCCGTTGCAAGTATAATTTAAATAAATGCACACAATGTCGGTGCCTCGGTGGTCACGGATATTGCAAAAAAAAAGGAGAAAAAAATTGGAAAGGCGCGAGTGAAAACGACACCGACACGATTCGTAATTTCTCATAATTTCAAAGCAATTTAAAACGTTAATTAAAGGAAATTACAGCAAATGAAAATATACCTATCTAACAGCGTACATATACCAGCGAGTAAGAAAAAACAAGTAGTTACCTAAATTCTATGTAAGTACAATTAGGCTAGATATTTAAAAGAATGATTCGAAATGATTGTAAATGTACGTTTGTAGCTGAAATGATTAGTAGGATGTGGAATTTGTATAAACATAAATACAAAATAATAACAAAGTTTCGAGTGGACTCGTGGGCTTGTAGGTACGTGTAATTATTAATAAATAATTTAGTTAGAATATAAATTGGGTGAATTATGTAGTCTGTGGGCCTACGTTGAAATGTTGAAAAATTGAAGATGGGAAATTCATGCTAAACATGTGTCGTAGGTAATCGTATAGGCTTTGATGGATTTTTGTCAAAATTTTGTTGTTTTTGCTCAAGTTTTAGGTTTCAATAATTTAGTAAACTTTTCAGTTTACTTTGGTACTTACTTTGTTTGAATTTTCCCAGCATTTGGAGAATTTTGAAAGCTCATTTCATAAAAATTCAGTCTCAAAATTCAACGCTTATTCCATACATAAATCCTTCATTCAACTTCTTACTTCACGAACATGAGAACTTTTTCTCGGCGGTAATTTTTTGGCACACGTCACGTAAAAATGGAATAAAACACGAAAGAAAATTAAAATCTTTGAAAAATTCGCCGCGTAAAAGATTCCGAAGGCATCACGCGAGCTCGTTTTATTTCGTTAAAAAGTAATTCATCTTGTAGATTGAAGAGTTGAGACAAGAATGTCGTCGTGGTCGTTGCTGTTTTTTTTTTTTTTTTTTTTTTTTTTTGTGTGTGTGTACATAAACACGTACCAACCTTAATAGTTAATACCTATGCCCGGGGTACAGCAGTTCGGTATACAGTATAACGCAGTATACGCACCGTAATGCGTTTAACTCGGCTAATTCCTTTGTAATAAATTAAAAAATTAAAAATCACACCCACCATAGGTGATAAAATCTGTACGATGTGAAGGCAAGTGCGCGGCTAAAATGAAGGCGAGGGAAATATCGAGGTGGGTTTTTTCTAGTTTTTTTACCTATGTATGTGTGAGAGAATGGAATTTGGCCAAAATGAATTTTTTTTCAATTTCTTTTTTCACTGATTTTTTTCCTAGTTGAGAGTAGTTTTCCTCAGGTTTCCTGCGTTGTGAAGGTTCAAATTATTTTTCAGATTTTTGAGAAGCTTTCCAGCCCCATGTTTTATGTTTTCTAAACTAATTCATAAAAGTTCTAAATTTTTTGTAGTTTTTACAAATTTTTGAAAATTGAAAAAAAATATTGAAATTTTTCATTTTTTTTAATCAGGCATCTCTTCGTTAAAAAAATTGAAAGTATTTTCCAAATTTTTTTTTTCAAATGAATTTTAGTGGTTTTTTTGATAGTACTCTGCGAATTTTTCAGAAAAATTTTAATTTCAAGAAATTAATAAATTTGTACAATGTTGACAAATACATGTAACTTTCAAAGCCTTTTCGAAGGATTGCAGCTTTTACATAAAATTCTAGTGGCGATTTCTGTGGTCTGTACGGTTATACATCGGAGAGCTAAATAGAATCTCTGTGACTCGTTTGGAAGCTCCGAGCTAGAAAATCTTTGTACAAAATTTTCATCAATTTTGGTCCACGGACAGGGACGTTGCAGTGGTTCCAAACCGAGTGTTTCTTACGTAAGTAATATGATTATGAGCGATTCGAGTCGAAAATATCGTCTCTTTACTAATTCTGCATCGTAGAACTCGAATCTGGCGTAAGTTTTGATGTAAAGTGATTTCCATGCTTGTAGCATGCGATAGAAACTTGAAATCTGACATTTCTGGTAGTAAAAATGGTTCAGCAAAAAAAAAAATATATCAAAATCAGACTCAGCATGTCCCTTTATCCTTTTATGTATCTTTTTCCCGACCTTCTCGCATAAAATGCCCCCAAAATCGTATTTTTGCCCCACAGGAATTGCAAGTTTTAGTAAATAATGGTCAAATAAAAAATCCAATGCCAGATTAGGTATCTGCAAGTCAAACGTACTACTTCAATTTGAACACCTTTTGTGGTAATTTTAGAAAAACTTGAAAAATTCGATTTTTTGCCTGTTTGAAAAAATCAAACGAAACATCGAATTTCTCAAGTTTTACCAAAATTATCGCGAGAGGTGTCTAGATGAGGTTAATGCGTGAATCATCATTTTCAAAGTTCAAAATCACTCGATTATCAATACGAAGCAAAGATGCAAACCAATGATAGATGTGATGCATAGAGTTTGCCGGAGTGTAGTGATTAAAAAATCCATATAGACTTCGTAGAATCGCTCAACACATTCTGGATACCACTGCGTTAAAAGTATTAACCGCTAATTAAGGTTCAGCGTTGGTAAACAAAACTATTAAGAACCGCTTGGAGGCGACGACCATCGTATAGAATATAATGTGTATCGAGTGCGAGAGAGAGAGAGAGAGAGAGAGAGAGAGAGATCGAGACAAGCAGGCAGAACTACAAACATAGTGAAGAAACCGACACTCTGTGGAGTGTAGAAGAAAAAAAGAGCGAGAAAAAGAAGTAAAAAGTAATTTCTGCAAGATCTATATTATTGGTTTTTTTTTTCAACCATCTTCTTCTCTTTCGAATCGCCCTAGTGCGACGGAGATAGTTGGTCGAACGCGTATAATACACAGGTACTATCTACGGAATAGAAAAACGAATATACGTATAAGCTAAATGCCTTTCAGCGTGTTTTGAAAAGGGAGCTATGTCGATAGGTATAAGGTATAGCTTACTCGCGTATGCATGCCAAGCTAAACTGTCGGAACGACTTCCAAGTACTGCCCTGTAATTAAGGCAGGATAATTCAAACACTTTTCTTTTGTCGGCCTGTGTTTAGGGGGCGTGCCATTTGATACGAATCAAAACCACCTTTATTGCCCTCTTCTCCTCGACCGACGCGGCCGCGGCAGCGAATACCTAGGCAGTCGCAGGCGACCGGTGCGAGTGTTTTCTGTAAACACGATCGCCACAGCGCGCTGAGTACACAAATGGTGCCACAATAATCGGTGTCCTATGGTTTGCTGCGCTATGACCAAGCAAAAAATACTTACGCGAACGTGCAGAACTGTAGTTGCAATAAATCGAGCCGTACTCTTGGTTAATGAATTAGGTAGGGATCTGTTCAGTGTCTCTGTTGTGTGTATCGTATCTTAACAGGTCGGATTAATTATCCGCGATCATCGTGGCTCAAATTAATCGACTTTTCGACTTGGTATCGAAGGGTGAGGAGGACGAATGATAGTGTACCGGACGAGGTGTGAATTAATCGACCACGCGAGTGGATGCTGTGGGTGGTTTTTTTCTACAATGTGTATTTTTCATTTTTATTCTATTTTTTTTTTTACAGAATCAGACGATCGTCTTGAGCTAAAGACGGAATCGATTAAATGACCAGCAGTTGATGATCTCTGCGAGATGCATGCGGCAGCCATGGCGCTCGCATAGCTCCGTATTATAATAGTTTTCCCTATTTCTCTCTTTCCTTTCTTATTTAATATGTACGAGAGATTATACACTATACGATTATACTATATTGTGTAAGATTGGCGGCAGCGTTTATACATATCTGTGATTAATAAAATTTATTGTATAGAGCCCGTCTCTCTATCTCTCCTAGCCCCTCTTCCACCCCCGGTTGTTTAACCCGATATTATTGTGTTGAGTGTGTGAGCAAAATGAAATCCTATCGATGATTTCCTGTACACTAACGCATGCCTATACGTATTTAATGAGATTTACGTATACGGAAATATAGTACTGCGCGTATACGTATTTAAGGATTGTTATTCGTTATTCGTTTTTTTATTTTAATTTTTTTTGTGATGTATATAAGCGAGTTATTGTTGTCTTTCAATATTATTAATGAAAAAAAAAAAGTTCAGAAAATATATTTGAAAAAGAAGAGTCGATTGTGTGTACTAATTTCATAATGATAAATAATAATTGGTATACTCGCGAATTTATATTATGCATACAGGCTTAATTTGGTATTAGAGTTACACTGTACAAAGTAGGTCTATATTGGTTTAGTATGAATGTTACGTAAGGGAGCCTAGGCCGAGGCAGTGCACGAAAAGTAGGTATTAGGGACGAGGAAAAACGTGGAAGTTTAAAACAAATGCTCGCGTACATGTCATGCCAAATATTAAAATATGTTTATCGAGTATTATAATCGTATAGCGTGCCAACTTTTGTAAACACAATATAACGTACTTATACACGTATTAACATTCACGGAGATAATATACAGGACTTACCTAAAGGTGCGCACGATTCTGGGTCGTGTTTCCGTTTTCTTTCGTTTTTTTTGGAGGTATTGTTGTTGTTAGTTTTGTATATGTACCTAATAGTCGGTTTACGTTACGTAAGGTGGTACTTACGATGTTCGGTGAGTAGAGCTGGTGTAATTTTGGTGGCCATCTGATGGCAAGTTTTTGGCTTGGAAGGCGGAATCTGAATTTTTAATCGATTGGATGGTAGTTTTGGGGGATTAGTTGGATGGGTTTTTGAGTTGGAAATATCAAATTTTTGATTTGGAATTTTTCGTGTCCAAAAATTGAATTTTGAGATACATTATTGATGCACTTGATCATGATCCTGGGGGTGAGGAATTTTGAACTTAAATTATTTGGAATCGAAACGAACGATAATTAATCAATTTAATAATTAAAAATTGTGAAATTTCCAGGGGTTCTCAAAATTTCCAAAAAAAGGTACAGATACCTTACAATTAGCATAATTTTTATTTTGAAAATCTCAAATTTTGACACAAAAAATTTTTATTCATTCGTTTGATGATTTTTATTAAGTATATAATGCATAAATTTTGTTTTGAACGAAGCTTCAACTGTTTAATTAAGAAGAGAGGGCACTTTGCTGTCTCTTGTTACACTCGCATTTCTCGTCTCGTCTCTTTGGAGCTTGTCTCATTTTTTAGTGCATGTATCTTTTCTCAAAGCCAATAATTTTCTGATTTTTTCATTCATATAAAAAATGAATTGATGATGTGAATTTTTTCAGTTTTTTTCCTTTTTTCAAAAACTTATATTTTTTAAATCATTTTTTTGAAATTTAAAGTACGACCGGACCATTTTGTCCTATTTTGAGCCCCTTCCAACAGATGCTTTTAAAAATATTGAATTTGTTACATTTTGAAGTCATCTGGGGTATACATATTTGCTATGTAATAAGTACGTACACAATTTGAATGCTATTGTAAGTAGTTGTTGATATTTTAGAAATGTAGCCTCCTTTCCCTCTGGTTATACCACCCTTCTTTCTCAGCTTTGCTTTTCTCCAAACAACCCTTTGCCAGGTAGATGCTTGGAAAAATTGAATTTGTTACATTTTTAAAGCAGACTTTGTTGCGAATATTTTATCAAAATTTGAGTTTTAGGCTTGTGAATATCATTTTTCAACTTTTTAATTTTTTAAAATTCTTTACAGGTAAGTACCTATTTTATTTTTAAAAATTCATAATCATTTTGTTGAATTTGCTACAGTTTTTCTATTCTTCTATTTTCTTTATTTTTTCACTTTTCAAAATTTTTATTTACTCGCTTCAAAAAATTTTCTTATTCAATATTTTGAAAATGACTCAATTTGAATTTGCTACAATTTTTATATTTTCCCATTCTGTTTATTTATTCACTCGCTTCAAAAATTTTTCTTATTCAATCATTTTAAAAATGGCTCAATTTCAATTTTATTTTTTATTCCGATTTTCTGAAAATATTCAATCATTAAAATTTTTCAAGTTGTTTGCGTGATTTTGCTATTATTTATTTATTTTTTATTTTTTTCAAAATCCTAAGAAATTCATTTTTCAATAATCCTTCAATTTTTTCAAAATCGTAATGTACAATTTTTTTGAATTTATGTTACCTATGGATAGATGTCTGACTATTTCGAGTTTGAGTCCAATTATTTTTTAATCTCCTTAGTGGCGAATTTATCCATAGGTATTTGTTTTAGAGAAAAGGCTGTAATTTTAGCGAATGTCTGAAGTATTTTTTTCATACTTTCAATGGACCTATTTTACGAGAAAATGGCGACGATGTTGGCTTGATTTTGACTTTGCAAATTCAAAATATCCTGATGCTGAATAACATAACTATTTTTTCAAGTTTGAGGAAATTGAAATTGAAAGTTTTTTTGTTGTATTTTTCTTAAAACTGTTTTAATACAGACATTTCCAATCTCAAGCTGGAATTTTTAAAAAAATCTTCAGCAAGTTTTGATTTTTTTGAGAGGGAGTTAGAAAGTGTTTTTTTTTTTTGCTAAAATTCAATTAAAATAGGTCCAATTATTTAGGTATAAAATTTATTGGGAAATAGTTTTCGTTTTCATTGTCAGCTCGATTTTTTTGAAATTTTCAAAACTTTTTCATAAAAAATTCATTTCTTTACAATATTGTGGAGATGGAGCACATTTATTAATTTAGAGCAACTCGGTGGAATGTGATGGTGGGAGGGTAGGGTGACTTGTTAAACACGCATCCATGTAAATTTTTTTTTTTCATTTGGCCATTTCGTTCTGCGGAGCCTAACTATTTTGATTTTTTTCTTCCCAATGAAGATACATTTCCCCCCATCACGAACTGAAGGTGGTTCAAAAATGTTCCAATATTTGATAAAAATTGAGAAAGTTGATCTGGCAGTCTGACACGTAGGTACTTGATGAGGAAGAAAAAGTTCATTTGACGAGAATGCATGCGTTTGAGGGTGGCTCAATGCGAAAATGATTCAAATTTTGAATACCCGACGATTTTTGCCATGTCAATACTTTTTTTGAAAAACATTTTGACAAAAAGAAAAACTTGAAATTGACAATTTGAGCGGTTTTTGCCTGTTTTCGAAACTGAAGACGTGAAGAGGTTACTCAGCTTGAAAATTTCGAAAAAATTGTTTACTCCTTTATTTACATTTTTTGTCGCAATTTTTATGTTTTTGCAAACTCTACCCCTTGAATCGTCAATTTGTACAGCTTTTCTGAACAGTTTCTCGAACTGTTGAAACTTTATGATTTGGATTTTGAAGTTATTGAATTTTTATTTTATTATTTTTGCATTCAAGTACTTACTGATTCATTTTCATCAAAATTAATAAAAAATGTGAGTTGACGACATTTTTGAATATCAAAACTCGTCGTTCTTGTACCTCTAAAATAAATTCCACGAAACGACACCTGCGACATTGAAGATGATGGCTATAAGCTATAACCTTTTCGGCACACCGTGTCGTCTCGTACTATATTAAATGAATTTAACGCGCGCTCCACATACGTATACCTTAGTCTACTACGTATGTGAAGACCGCACCGCACAGTGCCTTATACCTACATGATAAATGAACTCTCATTTAGAGTTCGGTATACTACCTATACGTGTATGTGGAGGCAAAGTTCGCGTGTTCGCTTCTGTGTGCACAATTTATTAATAAAAATGTGTTCACGCACTTTGTGAAATTAGCAGTAAAAAAGCAAATATAATTAATAAAAACATGAGAAGGCGTATTACACTGTTATTTTCGTGCTTGAAAAACATTTTGATATTTTTGTACAATTAACAAGTCATATAGCAGGAATTTGGCCGTTTCCCTTTCCTATTGTGTGTAGGTTTTTTCACTTCTTACTAATTTTTTTTCGCTTCTTTTTTGGTTAATTAATGCGTTCGCTTAGGCGAGCGGTAATGTTTGTTAAATTTATTTGACCAAACGAATATGAGTTAATTAGACGAAGAGAAGAATGTTTGTTGAAGTTGCAAGGTTGATTAAAAGCGATAATTAACCGAGAGCTGCACGGTTAGTTTGTTTTTGATGCCGATTTACATGTGTTGGTATCATCGCGTTTGCGGCGGTGCACGGTGATAGACGCTCGCGGTAATTTGCTCGATGTAGTATCTGATGGGATAGTGTGTGTGGATTTTTACTACATTAAGGGGCGTGATTTTGAGCACCCCTGAAAGTATGTGAGAAAAATCATACGACTGTGTACATTATTTGTGGAATTAAAAGGTCGAAAGTATAAGTACAACTTAATTGAAATAATATATATATATTTTTGTTAGCGAGTGACTTGAACGCTGGTGCAGGAAAAAAGTCGATTTTAATTCGTTCGACGGCTGTGGCTGCGTTCATAAATACGGCCATTACGCGCGGGTAACCAGTCGGTTATAGCTTACCTTTTAATTTGTTTCTGACGGCGTTCGTTTAAATCTCATTATTTTGGTACGCACTCTCGTTCGCGCGGTGCAACCAGCGCTCTCCAAAGTGTTGCCCCCGTTGCCCTTTTAGCTCGCTCGTACCGATCGTACTTCAATTCCCATTAAGACCGACATCACTTTTATAATCTCTTATACCTACTCGTCAGTTTATATAAAATATTGATCGCGTTATAAAAAATTAATCGATTGCGACCCGGTCAGTCGCGAATGTAAATTGGATAAAGGTGTTCGTTCGGCTTTCAACAATAAAGCCCGACACGCTGCCAGTGGTTTATTTTCTATACGATCGGCTGATGCCAGTGCCCAAACGGGCTGCGTTCATATTGTAGCCGGCTAATCGAGCGATTAATGGGTAATTTTTCACGTCTGTTTTAATCGATTCGAGTCGTGTGAACGGACCTGTGCACGCCGGCCCGGTCTGTTTGAAAAGTCGAGATGTTTGTTCAAAATTGGGCTTCGACGGTCGATGTGGGTGTGAGAATAAATATGTGGATTTTAGTCCGACCATCTTTAGAATTTCTTCGAAGTTTTTCTTGAATTTTTTTTTCATTGAAATACTGGCGGAAACAATATTTTTTGGGGAGGGGGATTTTTTTTATTTTTTTGGAGTACCCTGCTTACTTGCTTCTTTCGTAGATTTTTTTGATGTTTGGAAAAACGATTTTTAAATTTTGGTAAAAGTTTTTTTAAAGTTGCAGAATTTTTTCTCAATAATTAGGGTCTAAGTATGCAACAATTTCCACTGATTATTTTTAATTTTTTTTTTCTTGAAATACTGTTCTGAAATTTGATAGGGAAATGATGTATTTTTTGGATGGGGAGAGACAGATTTTTTCAAATTCGATTCAATGAAAGTTGGTATGGCATGTCGATGGATATTTTTGGAGCAAATTATTCTAATATTTTCAAAGTGTTTCATGTTTTTTCCCCCTGAGTTTTCTTCAATTTTTTCAGTATTGTCAATTTTCTATATTTCTATTTTTTCATATCAATTTTTTATTCCTTCAATTTGAAATTTTTTTGATTACATTTTTTAAAA
This sequence comes from Paracoccus marginatus, assembly GCA_900065295.1. Lineage (NCBI taxonomy): Eukaryota > Metazoa > Arthropoda > Insecta > Hemiptera > Pseudococcidae > Paracoccus > Paracoccus marginatus. The sequence goes on from FIZT01004650.1 coordinate 10,345, forward strand.
ATTAAAAATTTTCCAAATTTTTTAGTTGGCTAAAAATCATTTTTCACCAACTAATGATTATTTAGCTCGTTAAATCACAAATTTTTCCCCAATTTTGCAGTTTTCCAAATTTTAATTATTGCTTTTCTTCTTTTGCATGCTTTTTCATTACTTTTCACTATACTACATATGTTTGGAAAAAAATGAGAAAAATTCACAATTCACATGGCTGGAAAATAATATGAAAAACATTAAAAAATTTTTTAAAAATTGAAAATTGAAAATTTATTCTTAAAAATTGGAAATGTGGGAAAAAGTTGAATGGAAATAGAAAGTGGCGGTAAAAAAATATAAAATTGAAACAAAAAAAAGTGAGAAGTGTAGGAAAGTGATCAATTTTCCTGTGCATTTTAGAGTCATTTCCGGATAGGGTTTGCAATTCAGCAACCAGGTTCATTCGATTATCATCATATTTCATCAAATTTTTTTTTTCAATTGATTTATTGTGCCATGAACCTACAAGTATTTCTAAATAAATTAATTAGCTGAAAATAATTGTAAAACATTCGACAATTTAAAAAAAAATTTGTAGAATTTTTTTTTCAAGAATTCGAAAATTTCAAATTTTTTCTTTAACACGTTCACATTTTTAAAAAATAATTCAGAAAATTTCTGGTAAAAAATTCATTTTTACAATTTTTGGAATTTCTAAGAAGCAATTTTTTTTTTCAAAAAGTGATGAATTTAAAATTTTAAAAATTTCTAGATCTGTAAATTTTTTTTTTTGATCATCGATAATACAAAAAAAGAAATAGTTACCTACGATCTTTGATGGAAATTTCATAAAAAGTTGACTTTCAAAAATTTGTTGAAAAAACATGTTTTTGAATTTTTTTGAAAAAACAGTTCATTTGAAATTCCATGATGGCTAGCTGGTCAGAGGAAAGAGATGCACCTTCAGCTCAAAAAAATGAAAATTCTGGAATTTAACTCTTATAATAGGCATTGAACCCATTTCGATCGATAATTTACGATCTGTTGAGCTGTGTGAGATAATTCCAGAGGTATCTTCGACACCCTTAGGCTCGTAGGTACGCGTATATTGAAAACCAGATGCTGCTAACGTCGCGTGCTACACGACCACCAATCATTCGGACACATGTAAATACCAAATGATTATGTCAACCGTACTAATTCGTCTGAAGCTTACACAATTCCTTCGTATCTAACGAATTACCATCTCATTATACAAGTGTACCCAGCACCCAGCCCAGGTACTTTTTCATAATCTAGATACAAAACACCTGAAGTCGAACACATACCCTGCGTTCGTCAGTCTACCTTTTGAATAAATTGAAACTGAAAATACGGTCATTAAAATGCATTCGACATACGCATTTACACGTATTCATAGAGCTTGTCAATAACGTATTAAAAATGCCACTGTACAAGACACCTAGATATACCTATGTTCAATGTACAGCTGTACTCAAATCACGCCCGGATAAACATCATTCTTTTACGAGGTGATGGGCAATGGATATTCGATTGTGAAGGAATTAACCATCGACTAATAGGTAATTGTATTGAAGAATAACTTTGGTACTGTGAACCGGATTGAAAGGAGGCTGCAATTAAAGAGAGTGTCATATCTCAGGTGGAATGGGCGTGAATTGAGTTTTGTTTTTTTAAACCACCTCGAAAAATAGAGAAATGAATTCGTCCAGAGTTTCGATAGGAAACTGAGGTGTACTTTTATTGGAAGAAAAAAAATTTTAAAAATTGAAAGATGAGTAGCTTACCTCCCTCCTCCAGAAATCCTGTTCTCATACTACTCTGGTGATAAATTCCCCCCTTTCAGCTTGATTTCCAATTCCATATCCACGTGTGCGTTTTAAAAAAATGATGAAAATGGTCATTTCTTATCGATCGATGATGCCAAAACCGAGCCCGAAATTAATAACATCGGACTATACGGATTGGTATAAAAATGGTAGTGCGGTATTTCCTAATAAAGAAATAACTAATATAATATTTGTTATGTGTGCGTTTAGAAGAAAATGCCGGTTTGGTATTTGTACGAGAACATCCTCTGCGCGTACGAGAGTGAAAGAGAAGGAGAGAGAGAATCGGCGCTGATAAAAAAATCAAGTTGCGCGTTGCAGAGTACATATACGCTGTATGTGGACGGCGGAGACGCGAGGGGTAAGGCGATCCAGGTAGATGTAGCCACGGGGGGTCCAAAGCGGCGTCCTTTGCTTCACACCAAACCGGCCGAATATCTTAACACGTTTGTTGGTCGCTATAAAGCGACTAACTTCGCTTGATTTATCGATAGGATGGCCCCCTGGCTAAATGCTTTTTATCCACTTTGCTGCCTGCCTTCTGCTCTCCGCCACCGCGCCGCACGTCGGTGTCGTTTTCTTTCTTAAACGCGCAGCGCGCTGCGGCCGTCTTTTTTAATCTATCCGTTATTTTACTAGTTGCCTCAAAGGTCTACCTCATGCCGAATACATATTTTTATCCCTCCCTCTTCTCGCTCCCGCTCGCATTACGATTATAACTCTGGCGAATGGAAAACGAAAAATTATAATTGAAAAATTTCTTCTTCCCGCCGCCGCTATCGAGAAGAATCGGGGAGAGGAGATGTACGTGAACGAGTCCGCATTTTGGGGTAATATCTGTGATATTTTCATCGCGAGGCTTTTTATGTGCCTACTGACTATTCTTTCGAGCGATAAAATGAAAAGATGTTCTTGTCTCTTCTTTGAGCTCATTCGACGATTAATCGGTTTGTTTTCGCGGTTCAATGATCAACATTTTCTATACATATGTAATCTTCCGCCATTGGAATACTCGCCTGAGTTGTCAGAGCCACTCTCACTTCGCCTTGTCAAAATGTATTACGATATGCCATCAACATTCTAAACGACCTATTACAAAGGTAATATTTCCCAAAAATTGAATTTTTATGGCTTCTGGATCACCTTACCAGCCGTTTTGATCGACTTATCAAATATTTTCGCAACATTTGCGAATGATGTTTTCGCTACGTGCCAATTTTCGCAGCACCCTGTGTTTATTTTATTGATTTTGCTAGCGCCTACGACGTGCAGGTTGATTAATCTGTATTTCTGCCGATAAATACTCGCGGGTCAGCCACAGCGCCGTTCAACTCTTCTATCGATTCGCAAACTGTAGTGTAGGTACAATATTATACTTATTCAACCAGTCTGGCGATTTATTTGATTAAAAATCCACAATGGCCGGGTTCGATCAATAAAATGTATACCGAAGGCTGGTTCGCGCGTAGGCTGATTCAATTAACGAATATTTCACTCTCGCGTATTGTTTTAATTTATTCTCGGCAGGCTCGCGCTTGCGCTTACACCTCGCCGCCGCCCCTTTCCAACACCGTAGCCTATAATTTAACGAAAATTGTCCCAAACACCTCGCGCCACCGCCATCGTGTTAAATTCATCTAAAATGATGGCTAAACTGAACCAATTTTCGGTACCACCCTGCTTCTGTCTTGGGTAACCGGCAATTAGTATGATGTGGTGTGGTTTTTTTTCGGGGAAAAAAAATGCTTATATAATATCTTTTAACACGTCCACTCCTGCAGCAGCGCCACGATACGACCAACAGGTAGATACACCTGCCTTCGTACTCGAATTAACGTCCAAGCGGAGGCATGTGCTCGGTACTGGTACTTGTATTAGGTGTTTTTTATGCAAATGTTGATTTAAAATTTCCTCGCTGTAATTCGTCAAACGGTTATAGAGTAGGCTGGCTGGACTCCATTCTTGGATAGGCTTCTCATGTTGAAAGCGGGCAAGATTAGCATTTAATTGAGCGTCAATTTACTAACTTTTTGACCGAAGAAATCTCCAAAAATGACTGAAAAATGTTGAAAAATTGATCCATGACACGAAAAAAAGAGAATTTATCGACATTATTCTGACTAATTTTCGTTTGGCTTGTGGAATTCTAATTCGGCACTGAAATTAGGTTGACTTGATATTCATTCAATTTTTGATTTCCTCACAATTTGGAGTTTCTGAGTAATTTTTAAATTTTCTCAAAACGCCTCCAATGCAAAAATCGATGCCAGATTCGTGTTCAGCGGCCTCAAATTGGTCGAAAACACACTTGAGGTTTTTTCCGATTGGTCAAAAGCTTAAGTTTTAGAAAATTTATCACTCTAAGACTAGAAAGTTGTTTCAATGCATTTTTAAATTTCCAAATCCCTTCTGGATAACAAAGAATCAAAACATTATCGATATGAAAATTAACGATCACTGAAAGAAAACATCTCTCACATTCCAAAACCAAATTTCAGTCAGCCCAGTTAATTTTTCGAATTTTGGCGAATTTTTGAAAATACCCCGAAATGGTGGCTAATATGCAGTTGCGCCAAATCGGCGCAATTAGATGTATGGAATTGCGCCAAAGCAATTGTTCGAATAAAATTACAAAAATGAACGACCGAAGTATGAATCATATCAGGGCCGACGGATCATACCGCATACGGGTTCTCCATAGACCATTATCTAAATGGTCTAAGGGTTTCTCATTCCTCTCGTCAACGAACTCCTCCCATCAATGAACTTCTGTATTTCGTATATTCGCGCCCGTTTAGATCGAATGGACAAAATCGTTCATTTGGTTGGCGCAATTGCAGGTATCTTTGGCGCAATTGCTGTTTTGCCGAAATGGGCTGTCTCATTGATTTTTCTTGAAACACACTTGGGTAATGGGTATATCCCAAGATCGATCTCCTGAATCCATTAAAAGCATTTTTGAGACTATCTGGAGCCTCCATCAAAAATTAATATTTTTCCAGAATCTTGAAAATGCTCCAACACGTGATGGAAAAATTTAAACTAATGTGGCTCCAGATTGATTCAAAATATTTTTTCAATTGACTGTTGACTGAAAAAGTCAATTTCAGGTATTCAATAGATTTTTAGATTTTTTCTTCGAGATCTATCATTTTTTTTTGTGAAAAATCAAAGGCCAATCCGCCATTTTGTCTGTTTTCAAAAATTCCCCAAAATTTGAAAAATCATTTTTTTTGGCTGAAATTTTTGTTGTAAGTAGGATGTGATTGACGTATTTTTTCTGCGATCCAATTTTTACTTCGATCATGATTGACGAAGTGTGAATTTTTGAAATACTCGTATGTTTTTTTGGAAAATTGAATGAGTTACAATTTTTAATTTTAATTTTTAGTTTTTAATTAAAAATTGATTTGAAATCGAGGGCTAGCTACAGCGGGTATTGTAAGGTGCGTATGAAAGGTATTGAACCATGAAATCTTTTATTTTTTTGAATAGAACCCTACTTTGAGAAACCATGGTTTAGCCCCCTCAGATCATTGAAGATTCAATTTCTTTTCAGGACGTTCCAAACCCACTTCAGAGTGAAATCGGAGCAATTTTTCGTTTCTTTATTCATAAAAAGCGTAGATTTTTGGATTCTGTATTCTGTACTTCCCACGAGAGCATCGTGGAAAATGTGACGTATTTATACGGGCTCAATTTGTTGGGTAGTCAGTTTTCATTTTTTTGGGGTCAACGTTGCATCGACTGCAACTATTTAAAATTGTTGTGGTGACATTTTGACAAAATAACGCACATTTTTTTGTGAAAAAAAAAAAGAATGGCGAGTGCTTCCAAAATTTTTCTATAAAATGACTACTCAAAATTTTTAAAACGTCATAACTCGGTGAAAACTTGTTCAAAAATTTTGAAAAAAATTTTCTGACGTTTCTTTGACCCCCTCCCTCCTTCAAAATTCATTAAAAAAATTGGGGAAAAAATATTGGCCCTTTGCCAAAAAACACTTTTGGTAGAGGGCGAAAAATTTTGTCACAATTTTTTCTCATCAAGGGTCGATTTCTATGGGTGAGTTTTGACGAAATCCCATTCACCATTAGAACCAAAAAATTCTATTCCATCAGGTAGTTATAGTTACCTTGCTGTGTAGGTAGCCTGTTTTGAAAAAGGTACAACCTTCATTTTCAAGTTGAAAATTTATCAATTGAATGTTTCGTCGATACTCAAAGTACATTTTTGTTTCAACACTTTTATGATGTTCATTTATTTTTTTTCGATTTTAAAATTACCAAAAAAACTTTAAATGCTCTAATCTCATCTCAAATCATATCATTCGTCAATTTTCAACTCCTTATTCGCACCGCACGAGCATCTCTATCGGTTTCAAAACATTCCATGTGTGTGCACTGTGCAGGTATACTATTTGTGGGTGCGTCTGCAACACACTTGACCTTTTCTGAAACGTACACCGGTTAATTATACACCTATTAGAATTAGCTTTTTCGAAATTTGAATATACGAGTACAACGCAACGTCGACACGCGGCATGAAACTCGGTAAATTGAAAAATTATCAAAATATAATACCATACCACGAAGAGTGAAATCGTGTACACCGAATGTACATACGTATACCAAAATGACACATTAAAGAAAATTCGATTGCTCGACGAATGTAGGAGTGCATGGAGCTTGTGAGGTAATTATTTATATTTCGTATGTGCTGTGGAAGAAATTGAACAACGCAACGCACGAAAATTGCACACAACGTAAGGCATACGGCTCGGCGGTGGCAATTTTCTCGCCAGCATAGTCGAAAATTATTTACATTTTAAAATTAACCTCCAACGTCTGTCGGTGATTTTTTTTTAATGAATAATAAACAGATTGAAACGCCCGAGTTGCGGTATAATACATTTATACTATGTATACGAGATCAGAAGCGAATATTATATATTATGTACTTAGTCATTATTATTCAGATGAGAGAAATCATACAATCTATGAACGGCCAAAAGAAAGGAAAGAATTGGAATAAATTCGACGGATGGAGAATTTAAAGTGTATTTTTTTTTTCGGAACGGAATCCGACAGGCGTGTAATTAAAGGTCATTAAAATGGATTCATTACTTAAACTAATATTCCTTTAATTAACGTGGATAGGTACATTTTCGCGGTAGGTGATGGCTACATGTCTAAAGGTACGCGAATATACGTGTACACATTGTCTACATCTCCGAAGTATTTTTCCTCATAAAGTTGTAACTTTTACTTTTTATCGCGAATAATTGCGGCGTCTGAAGGAAATACGTAATTTAAAAAAATAATTTTTGCAGCAAAACGGATACGCAGCCACCGTTTACAGTGTAGGTAACTAGACTAACTACCTGTAAGCATCGGCGGCAAATTGTGTAATTAATGCTTTTTCTTTTTAAGAAAAATAATAAATTAACGACACAATAAAATTGAGAAAAATTTTTTGTTTGAAAAACAATCTGCGTTACTATGTAATTAAATAATATATAGATATACTAACCGTTCCTTGGCAACGTCGTTGATCCGAAAATGAGTGGATTTTCGTTTGTAGGTATAAGTGAGCAATTCAGGCTGTAAATATGTGTATCTATTACGAATTATCCTACATGCGTATTGACGCCGTATTACCGTAAGCTTAATTAATCATAAGTGATGGTTTGTTCAAATTTATGGATATTTTTTACTCTTATATCTAGTGCTGTGGGTTTACGTAATATGGTACGTTTCGATGTACGTAGATGTGCTGCGTAATTACAGACTGTTGCGCTTAGCCTATGACAAAAGGATAGGTTGGGTATTTCATGTCGCCTAGGTTGAAAATATAGGCGACGAAATAGCTAGGTTTCGAGTTTCCAGTTTGGTTGGGTGAAATCAAGTGTATTGGATAGAATGAAATGAGCGTGGTGCAAAAAGTTGATTTATTTACACGTATGTCTTAATTGACTGTTTGTATGTAGAAAGAAATAGATCAGAGTGGTCAGCTTTGATGTTCGGCACTTTGGCTTATGCTGTCAAGTAAGAACTTTTGCTGGAATTTTTCTGCAATTAAATTTCGAGATCTGATTGAAATTTTTTCAAAATTTAATTTTGAGTTCTAGCATAATTTCGGCGACCTTGTCAGAATTTTGCCAGAAGTGAATTTCGTGATCTAGCAAGGTTCTGACAATGTTACCAATGCCACGCTGCCAAAATTTCGATAGAATTAAATTTCGAGGTTAGACAAGACTATGGTGATCTTATCAGAATTGAATTCGTTAGTCTGGTATGATTTAATACAAAATTTTTCCAAAATTTCACCAGGATTAAAACTTAAGGTGGTTCTTTGCGTTTTGCGTTTTTTTTTTCATTGCATACCCATTTGCCGTTTGATGTAATGTATTTTAAATGGGAGGTTTTGTGCTTGGTTTCTGCAGGATTTCTCAAAAACGACTGAATAGAATTCGACGATGGTAGAGAATAACATACTTGACACCGCTACAGAGTCCTTTTTTCAAGTTTTAGCTCGCATGAAGAAAAAAACGACCTTTGAAAATCAGCTAAAAATGGTCATTTTAAAATGGCAATATTTCTCATTGTATCAAAAAAATCAAAAAAAGGGCTCTGTAGTGAGGTTAGGAATGCCATTTTTGACAACATAACCAAATTTCATTGAATTTTATTCAGTCGTTTTCGAGAAATCCTGCAGAAACGGTCCCATTTAAAATGCATTACGCGCAGGGGCTCTTATGCAACCCCTCATAACGCGAAGAACCACCTTAAGCTAAACTAAATTTAGTTTCAAAACTGGCCAAAATTGCGACTTTTGGTAGCTTTTGAATTCTGACAGAATTTTGCCAAAATTGAATTTCTAGTTTTGGCTGAATTTTGGTGATTTTATCAGAATCTTGCCAAAATGAAATTTCAAATTATAGCAAAATTCTAACAACTTTGGCAGAAGTTTGGCAGAATAAACTTTTAGGTAGAGTTTGGAGACTTCGCTAGAATTTTGCCAAAATTGAATTTATTGTTTTGGCGGAATTTCGGTAACTTCACCAGAATTTTTCCAAAATGGAATTTCAGTCAAATCATAGCAAGATTTTGACAACTTGGACAGGCTTTTAGCAAAATAACATTATCGGTTCTGGTAGAATTCTGGTGAATTTGACAGAATTTTGCTAAAATTGAATTCCAAGTTTTGGCAAAATTTTGGTGACTTTACCAGAATTTTACCAAAATGGGATTTGGAGATCTTGTGATATTTTAAGGACTTTGGCAGAATTTTGGAATTTCTGGTTCTGGTCAAATTTTGGAAATCTTGCCAAAATTATTTAAAAATTGAATTTCTGTTTGTGTATGGTCTAAGCTGACGGAACTGAATTAGGGTACTAGAGATGGGATCACATTATTTTTTTTTTATTTTTTTTTTATTTATTTTTTATTTTATAGCCTTGCAAGGTATATACTTAATTATAACTTAATATTACTCTTAAAGTTTAATATACCGGGCCCATATTTTGGGCAAAGGCCTCCTTCACTCTCTCCCATTCTAA
>FIZT01004653.1:0-17462 GCA_900065295.1 Paracoccus marginatus
CCTTCTGCTCCCCTCCCCTTGCACCTAGGGGGCTCAATTTTTTTTGGGGATGTCCTCCACTCAAAGTAAACCACCTCACCGAATTTGGTCAAAATCCAAGGTATGTTTTTTATTTCACTCCACCCTAATGGGTATCCTACTGGAAGTGGTAAATTCATATACCTACTATCTAAGAATTGAAAATCACTTTGAATTTAAAAAATAATAAGAAAAAATTCAAGAAATGAATTCGTAACTCTTACCATTGTGGTCATTTCATGAGTATCTGCATTTCTATGATGATAGTTCAATATAAGGATAGTAGATACCACAGACGACGCAACCATAAACATGATGCAATTAAAATAAGTACCTAGAAACATTTGAAAAAACCATTAGCGCAATCGACGAATTTGAAATACGTATTTACAATTTTTTTCTCCTTTTTGTTTTTTTTTTTTCATTTTGATCGGAGGACAAATTATACATATCTACTATTATACGTATTACCTATAGCATAATCTAATTATTGTATGATACACGAAGCTGTCAATTCGATCTTTTTTTTTTCGATTCCTTAACAGCTAACGCAAATGCAACAAAAATAAATTAAAATCTAATAGAAAGCAACGTGATTGCGAATTCAAGTTCGGCATCCAGACACAAAAAGAGTGCGCCGTCGCTATTTAAATCAATGTAGCGTAATATCGAAACGCAACGCAGACAAACACTGTGCCTACTATGTCGAATGTACATAGGTACGTAAAACACCAGCGCAAATTTGAAATAAAATTATCCTCGGCGGATTTTCAGATATTTAACAAACTGGTGCGGTTCTCTCCAAGTTTGGTTCAACTTTGAAATTCATCTTCGTGAAAAATTCTTCAAAAAAGGACTAGAAAATATTTTTCTTTTAAATGAAAAAAAAATCGATTAACCTCTCAGCAGGTGACAATTTTTCTTCCAGTAGGGCTGTTTGTAGCGTTACGTTTCGTTCGTTTTCGTTGAAAAAAAGAAAAGAAAATTAAACACGATTTCACATGTTTAATTTCAGGTATCAAGTATGTAGGCGATACGTGATGTGTTCCAAATGTACATGATAGAGCTACTTTTTTATACACATACATCACATGTACGATTTTACACCGGACCTATATGCGTCTACTATTCGTTCGAAGGTAGAATGGGTTTCTGTTTTCGAACAAATAGCAGATTAAGGCCCAAAATAAGCGCGTTTTTCATCTACACTTATTATCATTAATTAGTAGAGTGACTGTAGCATTAGTTCATGCATTAGAAATTAATTTAATTAAGTATGTATTAGGTAATTATGGTTATAAAAATAATAACATTAGGTAAATGTTACACTTACACGTTTTAAATACGCAAATGTATAAGTTACCAAATCAAATTACGTACAATCGAATCGTACGATTTGTTACTTGGATGCAGAGGGGCTCATACGCATTAGTTTAACACTTCTTCATTATTTAGCAATCACATATTTATACGAAGTATATTCTTCGGTTTCTTAACTTGAGACTTTTTGTTTTAATTAAGATATTGTATACACGTTTGTACACAATGTACAATAGGTATTCATTATTTATACAAATATTTCGCTCGGATGACATTATCTGTTCATACACCGTAGGAATAGGTATGAGGAGTAAGGAACGAATTCATCAAAAAAAGGAGAGAATTCAATAAATTGTGCACCTCGTGAATCGATAAAATGTCAAGTACCACGTGTGGGTAAGTAGGTAGAAGTATTTATACAGGTTTAGTCGTGTTCGTTTGCCTCTCTCATCAGTATAGATATTTACTAGCAAGTAGGTATTAAAAGCACATACGAGTAGATTGACGAATCTGTAAAACAGAGTAAAAAGTAGGTATTAATTAAGCACGCAAATTAGTACACATTACTTAATGCCCATTTTTTTTCCAAATAATTACTGGCGCCTATTTTCGTTTTCAATCAAAGTAACCTTCCAATTGGTGAATCTTGAAAATAAAAAAAAATAATAAAAAAATTACTGCACTTCGGAGCTGAAAATACTGCAGCGTACAGTACTGACTGTAAAACGCTAACGCCCAAGTCCTACAACTAATTCATTAAAATGTACTAAAAAATGGATAGGTAGGTATGGTACCTACATGGGAAGTAGAATTTTCAAAATGGCACTACCGTCGGTGCTCGTGAAAGAAAAATCAGTTACGGTATGAAGGATATACAAAGAATAACACGAATAATATTGTGAATACACGAGTACGTTTATGTTAGTACCTCACACTCCGCTTCTCTCTCACGCTCGTGCGGTCTCACATAAATTTTTTTTTTTTTTTTGAGCATTGAATTAAATACCCATCGGGTTTTATAAAGTGTATTTTATATGTAAATCGAATTTTCATTTTCTAAAGCATAAAGACTCCATCATTTACGTACGAATAAACACACAAATGTAAGAGAAATAAGTACACGTAGTACATACGTAAAAGAGCAAACGAAAAAAAAAACAATAACGAAAAATAAAAAGAAGAAATAAATTGGAATTTCGCGCTATGGCCAATGAAAATAAACACGGAAGCCGAGAAAGCTGTATATAGAAACAAGCCAGTAGGTAAAATGAAGATTGAAAGGAAAAAAAAATGAATTAACTAAAATAATTAGTTAATAGTAAGTAATTAAGGTGAAAAAAAAAGTGTTTCGAGTACAGAAGTATAGAAATACGTATAACGCTTTTTATTCGTATAGATTAAAATTATTAATGGAGAAATTTTTGACAAATTGGTTAAATATTTTTTCTGACCTAGTAAGGGAATAGCTTCGGAAGTCTGTGGTAAAGCATCCGCAATCATTAGAGAAAAAACAGATAACGATAATAAAATTGTTACTCCTGAAACAGCAACATAACCCATCGAACACTGTACTAATTTCAGTTAGTGTAAAATTAAACGCTATACTTATTAAAGTACCGATAGATATTTGATTGATCAAGTATTAGGTAAGTACATTTTGCATTAAACGTAGCTAATGTATACGTAAGAGTACAAATATGTAAGTAGGTAGATATGTAGCTTATTTTAATCTGTAGCTTTAACGTACCACTATTGTATGTAGGCCTAGGTATGTACGTAATTTATAAATTACCACTGACCGTACCTGTGTTAGTAAGTGCCCTTAGTTATGCTATTTCAATGCCTAAGTTTTATTAAAATAAAAATAAATCTTATTTAAACTACACCCAGTGTTCCTGTACAGACAGTGCAAATCACTTATTGACAAGGTGAAAACATAATTATTAATTAATAAACACGTAATGACAAAATACAAATAGTACGGGGATGTGGCGTGGGTAGCTCAACTCAAGTCCATTACGACAACTCAAGCCACAACACTCTGCATTTATTTCACAATAATTTACCTCATAACTCATAAGTCGATTGAATTCGCTTGATTTCAACATTGTTTGAGAATCCCTTGAATGGTAAAAAAGGTATTTATAAGGACGTTTGGGTACTTATGAAGTGAAATTGAGATGGATAGAATAGGTTTGATTTATACGAAAAAAATTTTCAACCTGATCCTAAGATTTGCTGAAATTGCAGAATTTTGATTTTTTGAATTAATTTTTAGAACCCCTGAAAATTGGAAAAAATTGATAAATTTTGTTTTAATTTTTTTGGGGCCACAATAAGACCGATTGCATTTATAATCCTAAAATTTCCTAAAATTACTGAATTTTGACTTTTTTAAAATCAATTTTTAGAACCCCTGAAAATTGAAAAAAAATGATAATTTTTTTTTTTTACTTTTCTGGGGCTACAATAAGACCGATTGCATAGACAATCTTAAATTTTCCAGAAATTGCCGAATTTTGGCTTTTTTGAATCAATTTTTGGAGCCCCTGGAAATCAGAAAAAATCGATGAACTTTTTTTACCTATATTCTTCTGGGTTCACATTCACAATAAGACCAATTGCATAGAAAATCTAAAAATTTTGAATTAATTTTTAGAACCCCTGAAAATTGGAAAAAATTGATAATTTTTTTTTTTACTTTTCTGGCGCCACAGTAAGACCGATTGCATAGATAATTCTAAATTTTCCTGAAATTGCCTAATTTTGTCTTTTTTTGAATCAATTTTTAGAACCCCTGGAAATTGGAAAAAATTGATAAATTTTTTTTTCATTTTTCTGGGGCTACAATAAGACCGATTGCATTTATAATCCTAAAATTTCCTAAAATTACTGAATTTTGACTTTTTTTAAATCAATTTTTAGAACCCCTGAAAATTGAAAAAAAATGATAATTTTTTTTTTTTTACTTTTCTGGGGCTACAATAAAACCGATTGCATAGACAATCATAAATTTTCCGGAAATTGCCGAATTTTGGCTTTTTTGAATCAATTTTTGAAACCCCTGGAAATCGGAAAAAATTAATAAACTTTTTTACCTATATTCTTCTGGATTCACAATAAGACCAATTGCATACCTAGGTAGAAAATCCAAAAATTTTTGAAATTGCTGAATTTTGACTTTCTTGAATTAATTTTTAGAACCCATGAAAATTTAAAAAAATCAGATGATTTTTTTTCACTTTTCTAGGGCCACAGTAAGACGAGTTCCATACATAATCCTAAAATTTCCCAAAATTGCCGAATTTTTGCTTTTTTTGAATCAGTTTTTAGAATCCCTGGAAATTGGAAAAAATCGATAAAAAAGTTGATTAATTTTTTTCATTTTTCTGGGGCCACAATATGACCGATCGTATGAATAATCCTAAAATTTCCTAAAATTGCCGAATTTTGACTTTTTTGTATCAATTTTTAGAACCCCTAGAAATTGAAAAAAATAGATAAAAAAACTTTTTTATTTTTCTAGGTTCACAATAAGACTAATCGCATAGAAAAATGCGAAAAAATTCAATTTAAAAAATTTTTTTTTTTTTTGAAATTCAATTTTTTAGAACCATCAAAAATCAATGCATGCACTTGAGCACTAGGTATTACTGTGTCATTTTTGTGGGCTCTTTATAATAATTTTATCGTTTATCCCTTGCCAAAATTTTTCGACAGGTTGAGATATCCCTCTTATTGGAAATTTTTCAAATTGAAAAGTAGTTACAAATTATTAGTTCTGATTACAATTTTTCAACATTACTATCAAACACATTCTAAAAGTCAACTCATCTACTCGTATGTAGATACTAACACTCGACCTTCGACTCACATTTCTCCACTCTTTTTTTCTTTTACTCGAAAAATAATTCGAGCTAATAAATATACCTAGATACTTATACCTATCTAGTGACTAAAATAACGAAAAAATACAAACTAATAGCTATACTAATACCTAAGTATGTAGTTGAATACCTTACACATATCATAACACATAAGTGCAAATACGTGGTATATTTACGCCTAAAATTCTCCAATAATAACCTAATCTGGGGAATTGATTTTGGAATAGAAATCATTAACAAAACAAAAAATTAGATTAAAAATTGTCTCATTTGATTACCAATTTACCAATTCATTTCGTTGTATTAGAATATTATGAAAATATAATATGGCCGCATTATTTAGTTCGTTGAGTTACAAGATGTAGAAGCGAGCAGGTAAACAAACATATACATGAATACAAATAGGTAGAAGGTATAGGTTCGATATGTAATACATATGCACAATTATATTGTACAATTAAAGGGTATATACAGGTGCCTACCATCAGAATCGACTAAAACGGAAGAAATTAAAAACGCGATTGTTTCAAATCAAATTTCAACACAACTTGGCGAGCTGTAGGTATTAAAAAAGTCGAGCAGGCAAAACGTAGGTACCTACACCCACCTATAATAGTAGGTAGGTACTATAAAGCAATACGTAGAAAACGTTTGCACAAGGACGACGATACCGGTTACAATATAACGATTTCCCAAGAGAAAAAGATCAAGGTACCATAGCGTTTCGAACAAACGCCCACTTTTTTTCTTTTTTTTCCCCTTCATTAGAAAGGAAAGAAAAATAACGGTATTAATTGATAAAATACTAAAAATACTAGAGTAAACAGTCTACTCAATCAGAGGAAACATTTTTATTAACGTCGATGAAAGCCATCGCGCAGGAGAAAGAAACAAGGCATTAAGAAATGAACAGTAGGCGGTTCGGCGTGGAAGTGGTGGCTGCTGGCCCAGCAAAATGACGCTAAAAATTAATAAACGAATCACAACGAAAGCTTCGAATAAGGAAAACGACGCGGAAAAAAAAATTAGGGAACGAACGACAGATATTTACGAGTAAAATATAAATAAGTATAACGATGCGCGCCAATAGGTAGCGAACACCCTATAGAAATATGTCAAAAAACTAATTGTTTGATTTTTCAAAATTTCCGACCTTTCGTTCGTTATTCATTAGGGGACAGTTCGATACGTACCTATTGGCCAACAAAAAGCGTGATCAATTTTTAAAAACTGCCTATCCGCGTAGTTTTCGAAAAGGTACAGTAGGTACATACTTAATCACACGATTCGAATATGTGCGTTCTCGACAGAGTAGGTACGCCTATAGCTCATTAACATTTTCGATTTGGCGCGCGTAAATTTTGCCAGATCGTAATTTTCGAAATAATTTGCCAGTTCTAACAAAAAAGTTGGATATGAAAAGCGTAATTTTGGAATAAAATCCTCACGTCACCAATACGTAAGGCACCTATGAAAATAATTCAAAAGATAAGAAGAATATATTTGTACAAAAAAACCCCTTCAATTTACTCATACTCTAATAGGTTTAAATAGGTATCTCTATCTATAGGAGTAGGTAAATTTTACACGATGTACTTATAGGTCTAAATCCTATTTGACGGAGTCCTAGTAAGTGATCGATGAATTTATGTAATCAAACAATATCATTAACGCACGTGCAAAACCCTTCGTTCCTGATGAAGTACCATATACATAGCATTTACAGCGCAATTGCATTCTAATAAATACGTCTATTATAGCTGTCTTTTCATCAAGTCGCCAGCGTGATTTATCAATCAGTAGGTATTATATACACGAACGCATAGGTATTATAAGGGTCCAATCAAAGTACCAGAGAAGAATAAGAAACAGATGTAAGATGAAATGTAGGTAGGTACTACCTATACGAAAATGTGAAAATGAGGTAAAGATGTAGAATACCATGAAAAAGAATGAGAAAGAGAAAAAAAATACAAACAGATAGAAAGATGAAAGTAGCACTGAAGAAATACTCGTATTTTGTTTCGTATTTAAAGGAGAAAAAAAAATTGGCTTGTCATATTATAAAAATCGCACCTAATACAGGCATTGCGTCAGACACTTGAGGCAATGTTTCTGCCACCAAATTATGAAACACTGTTAATGATAACAGTATAGTAACCCCTGAAACAAATAACTCGATGTAATAGAGTAGGTGATTAAATTTGGCACCGAGAATGCCACACTAGTAAACTGAACCATCATTGATGAGATAAAATTAGTACTACGTGTCTGAAAAAAAGAACACATTGTGAAGATAGATGCTTGCTGAAAAAATTGATGTTGAATATTCGATAAAGGTATTATCAGTTTACCACTAGATATGTTGTATAAAATGATTCATTAAAATCAAACACGTACACTACACACTAAGCAGGTATACACTCGATTAAATGAAATATAAGTAGGTAAATATACGTAAAACTAAAATGTAGTAGGTATAGGCGAAGGTAGCATAAGTACAAATCACGAGGATGCGCGCGCATCCAAAGGCTGCGCGCGTCAATTCGACGATCTGCGTCAGTCTGCGTACCAGTGGCTGCGCACTCGTCCGATAAAACCTGATTCACCAATACCTACTACTTTTAACTCTAGTTCTACAACGAACGCGCTCATTTTAACTCGTTATTTTTAAAATTACGAGAATGTACAACTTTTCAACGCTTGATTGAGCATTACTAATGCAATTTTTTAAATATTTACAATCCCTTGTTTAATATATAAGTTGCTTTGTGAGTTTTATTTTAAGCATAATTACCGGAAAAGGGGAATGGATTTAATTCATTTTGGTTAATTATTTAAAATTTTTCGTCACTATTAAATTCGGTATTCAAAGCAGCGAATAGAAGACAGGACGTATGTAATGTAGGCAGATTCATTTTTCATCTTGCCCAGATACTCACATATACATTTATGAAGGATAGTTCTAAATCATCACAACTAAGATCTGGCCTCGCCTCGGGTCTTCCAATTTTGTTTGTTCTCGTTTGATAGTGTACCTATCAACTTTATCCAACAAATTTCCTATGGGCCTTCAAAGTCGAACTCATAAAAAAAAAACTGAATAAAATCGGAAGAACCGAGGCCAAATTTTAGTTGTGCTAATGCGGAATTGGTCTTAATTGGTCGGTTATGTTTGAGAGTAAATGATTCAAGACTGATGCGCACGAATTATGCGCACATTTTGGTATCAAAAAGTACTTATCAGATAAAAAGATAACATAGGTAAATACATAAAAATGTGAACGAGAAAATCATGTTCGTATTCCAAGTAGGCGAGTACTAATTTTTTTCCTGTCAATACAGAAACGAGATAGGTAAGCAAAATGTTTCTAAAATCAATTGAATGGAGAACAAAGAATATAAATAACAACACACGCACACACTTGAGATGGGTAACAGAAAGAAAAGAGCGGATTATTTTTTCCAGACTTTTACTCGCATCCACTCGTAGGAGGAAATAAATAAGTAGAACCACCATCAAAATCCAACAACAAGAAGTTACTGGGAAAAAAAAGTCGAACAACTTGATGCATATCATAAGCGTAGAAGACGAAACAGATTATAACGAAGAAGAAATCAAAACCAAGCGGTAAATCATAACTGACTAACAAAAAAAAAGAAAAAAAAAAGTAGAAACAGCATTCCAGCGAAATACCCAATTAATTAGTCAGGTCTTAATTGTATGTACCTCCATATATAAGAAAAGGCTTCCACCCGCGTTTTGATTGATTCTCATTCTGGATGCCCAAACAATGATCTTCTCTTGCAAGGCTATTTTCCCCTCTCTCTTTTCCCAAGGCCCATCCTTCCCCAATTTTCAAACACGAGTATCGTCTAATCTATAGGTCCTACATTCAAACATATTTTTCAATTTTGAAAATTTTATGAACGTATTACATTGAAAAAGCAAACCGAGAAGTATAAATTACATGCCCGAGACGAGGTGAAAATTAAAACCAACTTCGTGTCATTTTTCTTCACGTTTTGAAAACATTCTCTCCTATATTTCTTCACTTCACTTCACTTCACTTCACTTCATAGTTCACACTCGACATTCAACTCATTGTAACTTTCAAGTGGCCGCATGCAGACGACGATGCATTTAGCTGTAATTAATTACTTGATAAGGAAATTATTTAAGCATACACTATTACGGTTAGACGATGGAGGAAAAACAAAGGCAACAGTACAGTGTGCAGTACTCTATTTTCCGTTTGTTTTATTTTCGTTATTAATTTCATCTTTTATGAGCGGTATATCTTTATGATTAAATACGTCAATTATTTAATTAATAAGAATTTTAGCAACGAGCTTATTTAAGATGGTAATTTAATCGAAGTAACGTGCCAACGCAACGTGCACGTATACCTCCTTGACAAGCAAGTACGCGTATACGACACGAGCGCGGCACGACTACCGTGTCATTATTATTACCTCTGCATTCCAAGTAACGGTTTAACTGTGTTTAATAAAAATGACGTGCTATTTACCTATAGGTAAGCGGCCTTTCCGACACCGGAGGCGCATAGTCGAAGCCACAAGATTAAGGAAAAATGTTAACGCGAAAGTAAAACTGTTATGTCTGCGTGTCATGGAAAAAAAAATAATACAATAAAGATTAATCGCAAAAGGAAAATAAGGATTTCACTTATGAAAGGCGTGAATTGTTTCGCTATCGCCGAACGCGGCGGCAGCTGAACTGCCGTCGGTATATGCGGTGTACTTATGCGGTGGTCGTGCGGTTCGATAGGTAAAGTACCTATCTACGTATACGAATATAGGCGTAGATGTAGAAATGACCGAAATTCGTGCACACGTGTTCGCTGTTACGTACTCCCTCGCGCTCTCACTTACACAATTCGCCTTTTATACGTACTAATCCTATTTGTATTTAACATCACTTACAAGACGCTTACTTACCACATGCACACTGCGAATCATCACCAAAATCATTTGCCAGCTTACTTTAAGTAAGTAGCACACAATGGTTTCCGCAAAATTGCGCGTATCAAGTGTAGGTATATAAAACATGTGTGGTGTGTGTGTGAGATGTACAGAATAATGATGAAAGGAAATGAAACTATAGGGATGAGAAAAGACCAAATAAAAAATTACCCAGGTATTATTAAAAAAAAGGTACTGAACAACCAAAAAAAAAAAAAAAAATGACTACAACTTTTACAACAAAAAAAATGAACTACGTCAGTATAGGTATAAAAATTGTCAGAGAAAAAAAAACAACCAAATAAAATCATAATCAAAAAAAAAGAAGCAAAATCACTGTAAAGTTATACAAAAATACGATAGAAAGTGGCTAAATAAATGTAGAGTTTGTATACGAGTATATTAAACTACAAAAAAAACGTGGTTTTTCTTGTTATATAAGAAGTGTAATGCGTGCCCATCTGATTCCAAGCTGAATAATTTTTCGGAAATTTCGCTTCTGGATTTTTGTGATTTGTTTGTATAAGTATTTCGATTTTTACACAGGTAGGTAAGTATTTTTCAAAAAAAAAAAAACCTACTAATAAGAGCAAAAAACAAGAGGATGAGATTACCTAATAGAGGAACAGCTTCAGAGGTAGCAGGCATTGTTTCAGCAACCATATTTAGAAAAACAGTTAATGATAAAAGTATAGTAATACCTAAACATAATAAAATACCAATCATGAAAATCAATTGTACCAATTTTTGTACGCATTATACAAGTACAGGTATGTAAATACGTAAGTACGTAATGTAATCAATAGAAATTATAGAAAGATAAATAAAACTCCTTCATTTGTAGGCACGTACATTGTACATACAAAATTCAATCGATCTGTACGCCTTCACTTCTCATCTCATGCGGAACGAACAAGCTGAGCTAGTTATTGGAAGCTTTCTAGGTGCTCCTCAGCAATTAATTGATGATTAGTCATAAATTTCAAATTTTCAAAAAATTATGGATTTCCAAGAAAGAGATTGAGTTTAATAGTCTTTTGAAAAATAATGATCTTCCAAAAATTGAATTTTCTTCAAAAATGAAAAAATTCTTTGAAAATTGAATTTTTTAAAAATCGTAAAATTTTCATAACCGAATCATTTATTGGATTTTTATTTTTTTCTTATTTGATAATTTTCTCGAGATTGAAGGTTTTTGAATTTTTCCAAAAAATGATGATTTTTTATAAAAATTGAATTTTTTCCAAAAACTTTTGTTTTCAGTTAAAACCATTAGATTGATGCCGCTTGTCAGTCAAAATTTTCCAAAATTTTTTCAAAAATTAAAAATAGAAATTGTTGATAAAATTAATATTTTCCCAAAACTTGTTTATTTGCTTGAATTGGAAATCGATGAATTCCCAGAAAATAAATTTTTTTCAAAGATTGCGAATTTTCCAAAGTTTTAAAATTAAAAAAAAAAATAATATAATGGTTTTCCATTTTTAAAAATTGTAAGTTTTTCACGAATCAATTTTCAAACAATAGAGATTCCCAATTTTCCAATTTTTTGACCAACCAATCTAGCACCGGTTATCAGTAGATGCCCTGGCCGTCCGTCTAACCTTTATACTTCGTTTTTCTCGCCTATCGTAGAGTAGTAGACTCTCACGAAATAACAACTGAACGAAAGTAGAACTACAGCTTTAATCTGCAGGAGCCTTCTGAAGAACATGGGACACCCTTAAAGCTTGCTCGAAAATCCCCTGATACCCCCGGAATCCTACCGATGACTATTTTCAGCGAAGGGCGACTTGTCAAAAGACGAATAATTTTTCATCATCCCTAAAAATGGCACTTGGTGCGAAAACTTATCAAGGTAAATGACCTAACCGATATTCTATAATTCAATTACCAAATTACACAATCAGCGGATAAGTACTTCAGAAGGTCGTACATATTTCGAGTCCCTTTATTCGGCTTTGAAATGTTCTCTGGCGCGAGATAATTTTTCGAGATAAGAGGAGAACTTTTCAATTAGGTACATCGATATTAAATATTATTTCGAAGTTTCTGAGTAGGTAGGTATACCCATACATTGAAACAGAAGAAATGGGTAAAAGTTACATCCTATTGCATAGAAATCGAGGTTGCATCTTGAATACCGAAAAATTTATTAGTTTTTTCAATTTTTTTTTTTTTTTTTTTTTTTAAACAGCATTTTGAATACCTAAAAATTTTTTTTTTTTTTTAATTTTTTTTTTTTTTTTTTTTTTAAACACGCGTATTACTTAGGGGGATTAGATTAAGGAGAAGTTTTAAAATCGATACGTTTCGATGATAACTTGATACCTGACATCGTCGTGTCAATATAGCAAACTCAAACAACACGAGAGTGTAAATATGTTTGCCAACTCTAGGTATAGGTAGGTATAAAGTTAGCAACAAAGCACATCACATGGCACATACTCGTGTGTTTAAATTTACCGCATGACAAAACTACCAAAAAAAGTAATAAAGCTCATCGAAACATTCGTTGGTGGAAGATTTTTAATTGATTTTTTTTTTAAACCGCATATCATTTTATTTTATTTGAAAATTCGTCGATTTTATACGTTGGAATATTAGGGCCGATGGACGAATACGTTTTTAAAAAATTAAACAAATTTAAATTTGATATGCGTTCGTTTTTTTCTTTTTTTCTTTTAGTATCGAAAAATACCTAGAGTAAGCTTCTCTCCACATTCGTTCGGTAATGTGAATTCTAATAATGTCATGGAGGCGAGAAGAACGCACGGAGCTATCAGGTTGATGAGGTAGAATACAGTCCGTCGACGAATGTGAAGTACGAATGATACGTGAGCGTATTCGTTCGGGCAGCACGCGTATTTCGTAACATTCTTGTACGCAGGCACTTCTGTAAAAAATACGCATTACAACAGCGAATCCTGCCAAAAAAGCATGCCAGCCAAATTCGCTTTTTTATTATTTCACTTGCGCTCGATTTAGAAAAAAAACGTGCGTACGTATGATAACGTTGAGAGCCGACGACGATGACGACGACGGCGACGACCATCACAATAACGACGAACAGACACAACGCGAGATAACACATACACACAGTACATGACTTAAGAGGTAGTACCTATGTTTGTAGGTAGAAATGTACCAACCGCGATACCAAACTTATACCTATATAGACCGTATTAGCAGAGACAAGCCTTGGCACCATTAGCACAGGTACAAGAAAAAATTCCAATTTTACCATTATTTACGCATCATAAGGGTCGACAGAGATACTGTACGTCAATGGAGGGTGAAATAGACTTTAAAAAATAAATAAAATTACGATAGATATCAGTACACACCTAGCAGCTAATCGTAATTACCTATTGATAGACTGACGGATAAATCCGTTGAATATAAAGTAACTAGCTAGTAGATAATAGGTAGGTACGTAGTTGTGTTAGAACAAGAATGTGTTAGTAAAGAGTTGAAAAAAAAAATAAATAAAAAACAGCAAGAAGGTCGATTACTTTACCTAAAGATAATTTTTCGCCGGAATCCGGTGGCAGTGTAAAGCCTAATACAGCCATGGAAGCGATTAATACGCATGGCACTATTAGGTTGAAAAAGTAGTATAATGTTCTTCGCCTTATATTAATAACATATGTGATATCTACGTATGGCTCGGGACAGCAGTTGTAGTAAATTTCATTTCGTTTGCCAGGTACACCTGGAAAATAAAGCGATAGGAAAAGAAGAAGAAAATTAAGATCTACGCTTCAAGTGCTGTCTTACCTGGTACACTACGTTATAAATTACGAGTAGGTATTCTCTATTTATCGTGTAATTAGACACAATACAATTATTCAACTTGACCAGTGTTATAAAAATTTTATCACATTTTCATCATCAGTTACCTATCTACCATTTACATGCTTTAAGTACTTACGTTGGTTAAGACAAAATTGAAATATGGAGCAAATTAATAAAAAAGAAAATCATCAACCAAAAACCATACCAGTAGGTATTGTAGTTCAGGAATCAGGAGGAAAAAGAGAGAAAAAAATCAACGCGAGTCATACAGATCAGTTGGAGTGGGGATGTTTTAGTTCAAGATCATAAACCGGACGACCTTGAAACGCGAACCTAAAGCACCACAATATGAACCCGTTCGGTGAGTATTCTATTGCTGTACAACCCGTCAAACGAGTTCATATTGTGCATAAACCGGACGACCTTGAAACGCGAACCTAAAGCACCACAATATGAACCCGTTCGGTGAGTATTCTATTGCTGCACAACCCGTCAAACGAGTTCATATTGTGCATAAACCGGACGACCTTGAAACGCGAACCTAAAGCACCACAATATGAACCCGTTCGGTGAGTATTCTATTGCTGTACAACCCGTCAAACGAGTTCATATTATGGTGCTGCAGGTTCGCATGTCAAGGTCATCCGGTTCATGATCTTGAACTAAAACATACCCGCACCAACTGATCAGTTTGACTTGCGTTGATTTTTTTATATTTTTTTCCTCCTGATTCCTGAACTACAATACCTACTGGTTGGTTGGTGGTTGATGAGTTCACCTACTTAGTGACATGCATTTAGTTTTTTTTTTCTAGAATTTGACTTGCTTGACTCAGTATTTTCAATTTTTAAAAAAATTTTTCATTTACAGGATTTGATGAATTTTCATTTCAAGGCCTTAACCACCCATTATTAAGACTTGCAGTTTATAATCCCATATTTTTTCTGATGCTGGAATTTTCTAAATTTAGATTAGCACCATTTGCCACGGTTTGCATGTAAATAGCAGTTAGTTGAGAAAAATGTGTTTATTAAATAGATATGTCTACAATACTACTCAATAGGTATCAAGTTATTTTTCAATGTAATGTTTACATTGTTTACATCGTACACTCAACCAAAAGGTAATATTTTTCAATACAATTTATATCTCGCGTTTTTGAGTGCTGAAGCAGCGTTTAATGGTAAGCACGTACCTATTAGATAGATATATCACTGGTATTAGTCGAGTGTACGACACAAATTAATCAAATATACGATTGAACGTACATAAAATAAAATTATACTTCTTTTATCGTTAAATTTTCGTATTCTTTTTTTCTTATTCATTTTTAAAAATCATTTTTATTTAAAATTTTGCTAATTTCGATGCACCAGGAATCAGGTAGCATAGGTATGCTAAACGTATGATGAACGAAGCGAAAGCGGTGTCGTGTTCCAGATATAAAGTACCACACTACACAGGTACGCAAATACGATAAATTTTGCTATTCTTCAATATTATATGTACAATAGGCATCATTTTCAATGGCTAGTTTTTAGGAAAGCCGTATTTTTTGCATAGGTAGGGAAGGATTGGTAGGTACCTTACATAGTACACGGAACGCTTGATAGGTGTTAGGTGTATTTACAAGTGATAATATTTTCAGCTATTTTTCTACGTTCGAGTACCTGTTATGTATTTTATTGGAATTGATAAAATTGCTGCGTTTAACATCCGTCGCTCGTTTGATGAGTGCGGTTTTTGACCCGATTAAAATATTGTAGGTATATCGAACGTCTCGGGTTAAATTCGTCGCTCAATTAAATAATAATTCATCGGTGGCGTAGGTATATCTTGTTTATAATGAACGTAATACCAAACGGTAACGCGTCGCTTATGTTTCACCCGGTTAGATAAATCAAATTACGTTACACAGTGTAAATAATATTAATTTAGCAAACGCTCTCGATTTCAACTCGTTTACATCGTAAACGCAAAGGTATCGATATTGGATATTAGTATGGTCTTGATTTTATACTCGGATATGTTTTCATGATTTTATATACGTCAGTCATGAGGGCGAGGGAACTTTTGAGATTTCATAAATAGAATGATCAAGCACAGTAGAAGAAGGGCGTAAGTATCAAGCAGTACAGTAGGTGAATTTATACAATACCTACACCTACGTCTATAAGAGGCGTTTAAAATTAAACAAAATTATACGTTCACCGCATCCATGCAGAAATTTACCTTATCTATATAGGTACTTAGGTAGTCACGTAATAAAAAAAGGCTCGGTGAATCGAAATAAACTGGTAAGTGTTATAGAATATACATAAATGTGGTACGTGATTGCGGAGAAAAACTACCTACCAGTGAAAGAAATCTGTAATCGAATCAATAATACTCAGGTAATCAGAAATTATACACGTAGGTGTAATTCTCTTCAAATACGATTTAAAAAAATAGAGAGAGAGAGAGAGCGAGAGAGAGAGAAAAAAAGACAAAAATTTGCCATGCAAATGGGTACCTACAGTAGGAATACTTGGTGGATGATGATCTCTCGAGACCCTTGGAAATATGTACAAGTTTTTAGATGCAAACTGGTCAAATGTCGAGTTACTCCGAATACCTTATAAATAGACGCGACTCCCTCCTCTAACCATTCGCAGCGGTATATACCTAACGGTTGATGATTGATAATCCATTTTTTTTTTTTTTTTAGTGAATTAAGGTGTATAGATAGGTAGAGAAAATGCATTAATTATATGAGATTCCAAGCATGCTGGAAGTAGGAATTTTAGGCAAGTATTACCTAGTAGGTATGTATTGCCTATTTGTAAAGCCAAATACCCATACGATTATGAGAACTAACTTGTATAGGATGTGATTGTGAGTGGATAAGGCGAGTGAGGTGTTCGAAAAGGGATTGGAAAAAAGAACGTTTCAGGCATACTTTTGCAGCTATGACTACAAAATTAGATAGGTACAAATAGGTAAAAGGTAAGTACATTCCATACAAAACGTAGGATTGGATTTTTAACTTTCAACTGCCACCGGCCTGTTCAACACGTGGCTTTCCTAAAAATCGTTTTCCGTGACTGAATCAATTTTTCAGCGAGTTAATCGAGTTAGTAAATTTTTTACCTAAAAATACAAGTAATCACAAAGTATAGATAATCAATTAAGTGGTACCTATATACTAATAATTTTAATTTTGAATTGAAAAAAGAAAACTTCACAAAACCGTGACATTTGGCATTTTTAACAATACCTAGACATACCTATAGAAGCTTTTCTGCAGAAAAACATTAGGTACCTAATTTTTTTTATGGAAGGGAAGAGGGGGAATTTGCTATCGCAACTACAGTGGTTTTTTTCGCTTCCTTTTTCGCACATTTCTTGTGAAATCTCAACAGAGGTGCCGAGAAGCCATATTCTTGAGGAAGCTTCCTCAAAAAGTTTTTTTTT
>FIZT01004666.1:0-10372 GCA_900065295.1 Paracoccus marginatus
AACACCACGCGGGTACGTGAGATAGCGATGACGCGACGCGCTATCGCTATTTCCAAACTTCAAGGGTGATGAGGCAGGGGTTATTATTAATTATGTTTCTGCCTTCTTTTTTTTTTTCAAAATTCACGTTGAAAACGAATCTCCGGAAATGATTAGAAAAAATAGAATTTTTTGGCTTACCCTACTTTGGAATCTCTCGAATACAAAAGCTGGTTCTGTCGAATCGAATAAAAATTTAATTTAAATTTTTTCACCCCGTCGGTCGACGTATACCTGTACAAATACAATACGTAACACTGCAGATAAGACGCAGAGAAACGCATAAAACTCGGTTTTTATTCGGTATAATGTGGAGTAATGGGAAAGATTCCAAGAAAGTCGACCTGTAATCCAAGGTGTATTATGTAGTTGGTACCCGTACGGTCGGATATTACAAGAAGCGAAAAAATTAATCGATTCGTTTTCATTCATTAATTCGTGATTCGAGCAGAACTGCTCTGTGGTGCGAGATCATTGATGATTGGAGAAGCTTATACGAGTCGAGTATACACCTCCAAGTTACCTCGCGCGCTAGGCTCGCTTTATATACACGATTTATCCATTAGGATTGTAGTCGGATTAAATTCAATTTTTCAATCGAAAATATACTTTTTTTTTCTGCTGTTTAGTTAAACTTAGAGGCAGGTAAAAATACACAACCATCGATGTACACGAATGATATACTCGCGTATAGTATACGCGCGAAGGCAAGTATAATAAAAATCCAATAAATACGAGATTTTTTTTTTTAATATACCACAACATATACAAGTTCAAACACCCTATAACGAGCCTAATCGCCTCAGGCGCAATATAATCTCGGCGTTGAAATAATTAGCGTATCAGGCACGCGCGGGGTATTACCTTATTTGTAGCGTAGGGTATATATACCTATAGCATACATAAGGTACGCACACACGGACATGGGTAAGTATATAGAAATAAAAGGAAAGGCGAACGCGAATTAAAATGTATAAGAAACGAAGGGGGAGAGGGCAGCGCATAATCTGCGTTAGGTATCGCGCGAGCGAGCAGAAATTCGCAATTCGTAGGTATTAATTCGCGTTTTCGCCAATATGTTTATAATTTTTTTTTTTTTTTACCTTTCCTTCTCCTTTGGTTGGATTTTTATTATTAGCACAGCACACACGCAGCATATATGCGAAGCACGCGGCTTACATACAAGAAGTTACCATCATGCACGTCGTCGAGTTGCATACGCGCGGTGGCTTGCCCGGATATGTGCGGTGCGCCGTGTATAAACTGTGTACATACTCGTACAACAATTACTCGGCCATTATTTTCGCAATGACACGGTGTTCCGCCGTGTTATGGTTATATTTTACAATTACAAACACCTCGTGTTTAGTGATAAGATGCGAATACGAGGCGCAGGCGGCGGCGAGGCGGGTATTTTTTCTTTCCTCTACGGCCGTTTAAACGAGCGCCGATACATTGATCGAACCTCAGCGCTGAGCGAGCTGTACCACGGTAACAAGTTGTTTTAATAAACAAGAATTCCTTCATTATATATCAAGCAGGAGCGGAATTCTTGTTCAAAAGTTGCGTCGCTAGTAACACACTAGCTTAATAATGTGGAATGTATGTCACGAAGGTGAGTATTCATTCTTTTTATTTCGCCATTGTAATCACGACCGATGTGTAGGTATAATATCCATTTAGAAGACGTACCTATACCATAATATTATACACAACACACATCTTGAAAATCGCCTCTATCCTACATGCTCGACGTCATAATATTCGCGCGCTTATTAAAGATCTATCCGAATGGATATTATTATCGCATCACGTCTCAATCGCATCATCACATACAGCATACGTTAGACATTTCTATCGATATAACTTTTATTTTCTTTACGTTTCTCTCCCTTTTTCCCTCTTCTTTTTCTCGATATTTTACGTATTTTAAACACGCGATGACGAAGATGAGTTTATCGTCTATACGTTGAGGTGAAAGTAATAGATCGACGAGTAAGTACAGTTTGAAACAGAGGAGGGCCACGAAAATATGCTAATGATGGTACAAATTTGCGGTTCCCTTTCAGAACGTACCGCAGCTAAAAGAAAATTGCACTTTGGGGATCATTTAGTTTGAAGCAGCTTGGCAAAGAGCACGTGTTAATTGAGTTGGGTAATTTTCCAATTTTTAACGGGTGATTATTTTCAACCAAGGGGAAATTGTATAAAAATAGGGAATTTTTTCTGCTTGTAGAGGGAGGGGGGGGGGGGTTACTTGTTCGCCTCGATTTTTTTCAATCGAAGAGATCAATGATATTTCAAAAAAAAAAATTCAATTTTAGAAGATCGATGAAAAAATTGAAAATTTCAAGAAATTCCAATTCTGAAAAAAATTCTCAAGAAATTTGCTTTCAAATTCGTAAAATTCTCTGAGAAAAAAGAGGGAAAGTTTCATTATTTTTCTCAACACTTTTTATACCACTTTCTCAACTTTTTTTTTTCGCTATTCAAAAGGTTTCAGTTTTGCTGTACTGAAAAATTTTCAATTCTTTTTTTTCAAAAAAAATTGTTCAACTTTGAAAAAAAATTCATTTTGTTTTCAATTTTTCCGAATCATTGCTCTTTTGAAAAAATTTCTTCATCTCTTGCAAAATGATAACTTCAAGCATCTCTCAAAATTTCCCTCAAAAATTTTTTCCCAATTTTTTAACCTAAGAATAAATTTTTTAAAGAACTGTTTTAATTTTTCAATTTTTTTATTTCACTTTTTTCATTTTTACCTCTTTTTTGAAATAATTTTTGTAAGAAGTTTTCCCAAGTGAATTTCAGTTATTTTTTTTTTCAAAAAAAAATTGTAATCTTTTTTGAAGATTATTTTCCAATTTTTTAAAAATTTCAAAAGAATATTTCTTTGATTTTTTCTAAAATTTTTCAAATTTTCAAATGATGACTCAAAGCTCTTTTCCGCAGAAAAATCAGTATTTTTCATTTTTCCAAATTACATTCATTTTTTTTGCACATTTGAATTTTTTTCCTACTCTCTTCAAAAATAAAAACGTTAAAAAAATAATTCAAAATACATACAAAAAAATCAGGGCTAGGAACCGTTTGAGCTTCAATTGGTTCTTGTTCTGGTGGTTTTTAAAATTGAATGAAATGGTTTCTGTTTTGGTTCTCAAATATTTTCAAATAATATGTTCCAAGTGGTTCTAATAGGTTTTCAGTTATTTTTTTGTTTTGGTTCTGATTCTGGTATTTTTCCTTCATTTTTCAGCATATGGTTGTTCTCCGAAATTGGAATTTCTCTTTTCCCTCTGCGAATCGGTTCGTTTTGGTTCTCTTAGAGATTTTTTTCCCAATTGGTTCTTCTTCTTGTGGGAACCATTTCAAATTTCGAAAAAATTCGGTTCTGGTTGTTTTTGGTGGTGATACCGATTCCAATCCCTAATTTTTACTGTATTTAAATTGTATTAGGTATAACCAGGGCTAGGAACCGTTTGAGCTTCAATTGGTTCTTGTTCTGGTGGTTTTTAAAATTGAATAAAATGGTTTCTGTTTTGGTTCTCAAATATTTTCAAATAATATGTTCCAAGTGGTTGTGATTTTTGTTTTGGTTCTGGTTTTGATATTTTTCCTTCATTTTTCATCATATGGTTGTTCTCCGAAGTTGGAAATTTTCTTTTCCCTCTGCGAATCGGTTCGTTTTTGGTTCTCTCAGAGATTTTTTCTCCATTGGTTCTTCTTCTTGTGGGAACATTTTCAAATTTCGAAAAAATACGGTTTTAGTTGGTTTTGGTGGTGATTCCGATTCCAATCCTTATACTTTTTACTGTACTTAAATTGTATTATAATTTATAACGTTAAAATATTGAAACCATTTCATAATTTCATTTTTTTCCTCCCAAAGATAATTAATATAATTAGGGATAACGCAACCCGCAGCCCTTGAATTTTTGAACCGATTCACCAATTGGTTGTTGTTGTTGTTCTTTCATTTCAACTTGATCGAAACGGTTCTTGTTATGGTTAAATTTTTTCAAAAAACAATTTTCACGAGGTTGTGGTTCTGGTATTTTCCTATTTTTCAATTCATGGTTGTTCTCCTAAATTGGAATCTCTTTTTTCCTCTGCGAATCGGTTCGTTTAGGTTCTCTCAGAGATTTTTTTGCCAATTGGTTCTTCTTCTGGTTGGCACCGTTCAAATTTCGAAAAAATAAGGTTGTGGGGTTTTTTGGCGGTGGTGGTACCGAGCCCTGCAAAAAATTACTCAATTAATTCGACAGCAAATTCAAATTTTGATAACTAAAGCAACACGTTAGAATTTTTTTCACGTTGAAAAGATTCACAAACAGTTTTATAAATCTAACATAAGATACTAAATTATCTAATTTATCGCAATCGCCATTCTATAGGTACATCATACACCGCCGCGTCGCGTCGTTCTCGTTATTAATGAACGTAGTTTTCCACCCAGAAAATTTCATCACCGTAACATTAAACGATCGGATGACAAAAAAATAATAATAATAATAATAATAATAATAAAACGACTTTAATCGTACCAATAATTACGAAACACCATCAACGAATACCGCCAACAGTTTTCATTAATACGAAAAAAAAAAAAAAAAAAAAAACGTGACGAGTGTTTTTGTCTGAAAAAATATTATTAAAAATCAGAATAATCGCCTCTGAAGGAAAAAAAAATCTATAGACGAGATCTACTTAGTTGGAAACATTACACGGGTAGATAAAATTTAATGCATAAATTAAAATCACAAAATAGCGTTATACGGTATTTCGTCGAAGAGGAGCTAAAGAAAAACAATGATTACGTAATGGTAATGTATTCTTTTCCATTTGTAAGACCTAAACTTGCAGAGGGGAGGCGTAATTTACATGGTAAACTACGTAAGCCAGAGTGAGACACACCGATAGAGCGAGAGACAGAGTAAAAATAAATAAAATAACTGTCGTATTGCTATACGGTCGTATCGTATTTGAATTCGGGGATTTGGTTTGGTAAGAGGAAAAAAAAACTCGAGAAAGAGAAACCAGTTTATGTGGATGGAGGACGTTCAGCGTGAAAAAGATTTGTAAAGTAATTGAATAGCTATATTAACTTTTCAGACAAAGTAACAGAGAGTATTTCCAAATACGTATCGAAACTAATAAAAAAAAAAAAAAACAAAAAAAATAGTTTTAATGGTTGGTATTTTTATTCTTCTACCTACATTTAAAGAGAAGAGAGAGAGAAAACGGTTCATATGTATAAAAAATTCTCGAAATAAGAAAGGAATCGCAGATGGAAAGAACAAACACATACGGGCTAAGGTTTATTTTATTTTAAATGGCTATAATTTAAAAGCGACGAACGACGATAATCATCTATGGATGAAGCATTGTTGTAAATTATTTTTATTCGGTTAATAAATTCGAATCGTAAAAATAATTTGATCATATCCGTGAAGAAAAAAAATCATCCCAGGAAAAATTTTCGCGTATTTGATGAGCGAAAAAAAAAAAACAAAAAAAAACCAAGGGAGACGGGCGTATCGCATAATAGACGAATGGCTAAACCATTAAAAAAGACCATTACTACATGTATCGTTAAAAATGTAGTTCTACCGAAAATTTATTTTTTCAACACAATATATATTAACGGGCGAGTTTGTTTTTTTATAGGTGAAATTACATGGTGGTTTTATTGTCGATGTGTGCTAAGTGCGAGAGGGAAATTAGCTTTGATTTATGACGTATACGTACGCACGCCTTGCGCAGATTCCATACTACGAATATCTACATAGGTACCTGTTGTATTGTTTTTTGTTGTTTCTGTATGCCTTAGCTACTAAAGTCTCGTTCGAAAATTGACAATGGAATAGCATTTAACGATATTTGTCGTGTACCTGAATATAAATTTCAATCTGATAAAATGTTGAAATAAGAAACATCGCTAATGGATATTCCCAAGAAAATCTATATAACGAGACACACAGACACACGGTACGTTTGATCGATAATAACGAAAGAATGGACGAATATTCGGTCGAGATTACAGCGACCAGAACGAAGACCGAAAAAAAACAACCGCATCTATACAAATGAGAGAGCATTTAATAAATACGAGTACGAGGGTGATTTTCGTGTATTTTAACACGTCACTTGTACGTACTTAGGTATACCTAAACCTACAAGAAAACACGATATCAGATCAGATTACAAATCAGGCCTAGATGTTAATCAACGTTACTTAATTCTTCTTTCTAATTTAAAATAATTTTTACGATTAGCCTATCACCTACTTTTGTATAAAAAGTGTAAATTTCACTCGGCGTGGCGTTGTCTTTCCCTCTCTTCTGCTCTTTCGTACGTAATTTAAAATGAAACTTTATTGCATTGTAATAAAAATTTTACGATATAACATATACTCGTCAAATTATTAGTGCAACATTAAGCGAGCGCGCGTATTTTCGAATTCATTATTTTTCTCCTGCATTTTTTCTCCACCTTTTATCAGATCTATTCCTCGAGCATTTTTTTTCTCGTCGAATAAGTGAACGCTGGGATGCGACCGTCGTAAGAGAGAAAGATGTCAAAAAAATCATCCGGACAGGTTGTCGTCCGATCGTATACATACGATTTGATTACTATCTGAGATTATTAATTGATGGAAGTAAACTTCTATTTTTTTTGTGCTGCTTCGCCAATTGACGACAGTTTTCGTACAGCTCTGTAGACGAGAGACTGGTCGCGATATTGGGAAATGATCTCTGGGCGATGATCGTAATATGTCCGGTAATTTGTACCAAACGAGCCCGTATAAAAGAGGTGATTTAGCTATGGGAGGATTCCTAAAACGTTGGAATTATTAGACTGCGATGGTAGGTAATGTGGTCATCGACTGCAGCCTAGGTCGGATGAGATTGCACGTTTATAAATAAAAACTACCGAGTGTGTACGAACATTTTAGTTCGGTATGCCTTAAAATACGAAAGATTTTGTGTGTCATGTCGTCGAGTTTTACTTCGCAGAGATTAACGCGAGATTATTTTTATTCGCTGAGGTCGATGAGATATTTTAATTGTACGCTCGCATGATTCGAATGAAATACCTGGCTAATTTAAAGAAATATTTCGCGAGAAAAATGGTTTTGTTCGGTTATGGGTTTTTGGGCGAAACGAGATTTTTTCCAAAAAAAATAGAACAGATGTATTTTGATACTGATGCATCCATTGCAAATTTCCTCCGAAACTCCCCCTCCACCAGGATACTGGTGCCACTAAACGGACGGGGAGCATGGAAATTCTCAGCTCGATCCAGCAGTTACTTTGATAACTTCTCACAGTAAAAAAATAGCTCAAAAAGCAATCGTTTTTTCCTCCAATAATTTTATTGAATCGTTTATTGATGTTGAAAAAAATTAACAAGAAAATTCTCGTTTATTTTTCAACATTTCAACAGTGTTCAAGTAGGTATTTTTTTTTTTTCAAAAACATGTAGGTATTTTTTCGAAAATTGAATTTTATAAAAATTTGGCAAATTTTTGATTTCGAAAAGATGTGGATATCGTTTTCAATTTTCAAGAAATTATTCCAATTTGTGCTTCTTAGGCAAATACCTGCACAAACAACACAATAAAATGGTCGGAAAAAATTTATTTTCGGTGATATACTACCAATTACAACCAATTTTTGTTTCTTGATTTTTCAAATAATAAAAATTTGAGTTTGAAAAAAAACTGAAAAAATTGAATTTTTTTCCAATTTTCCATACTTAAACTCTCATTTGCATTTTTTTTTCAATTTTTTCAACTAAAAATCCAGTGATTTTTGAAAAATTTGAAAAAATTTTTCAAATTCTGATTTCTGAAAATTTCAAAAATTCTGATAATGAAAAATTTCAAACTTTCAATGACAAGTATACTTGATTTTTGTTTTTTAATTTTTTATAAGTTTTTATGAATTTCTAAATTATGCCATTTAAAAAACTGAAAAAAAAATGTCATCAGAAAAATTTAATTCCTCTCTGCCCCATCCTAATTACCACACTCTTTGCACAAAAATTGAAAATCGATCAGTACATTCGTACACTTCGTGCTTCATTTTATTACCATACTGTTAATGACAATTATCGAGCGATCTTCCACGAAGAAAATTAAAATTTCTCCGCATTAAAAAAGCAAACAGGTTATTGAAAAGAGCTCCACAGCTCTCTGACGAGCGCGATAAAAATCAGCTGATTAGATTGCGCGACATTTCACACATTTTCGCTAATTGCCGCAACACGTTTCGATGTCTTCTTCCTCGTAATAAAAAAAAAAAAAAGGTAAAATAACTTGGCAAAAAGAACAATACTCCATCGGTATGTATTTCTTGAACTGCGAAGTGTACTGTGCTCAACGCAGATAAACGTATACGAATGTCTCAGCTGATAACGGTGTACACGGAAATATTTCCGAAGCAGTTGCCGATGCGATCGGTAATTTTGTCTGTTTATACTACAGCCAGCAATGTACAAGAGAGTATTCTTCAGTCGGCTTATGTGACCTTTATAAAGAGTGGAGTGCACATTTAGTGAATTACATATTATACGAAGCTGTAGTCGGGAACACGACACGAACGATGCGACGATTACGCGATATCTTTACCGTGAGTTGAGAATTGATTAAACATGCCGGACGAGAGCACGTCTCCGTCTGCTACTTATCAACTCGCCGGTCTTTGAAACAATTAAAAATTAAAAGTGGAGTAAAAGCGACGTCGCGTCGGGTCGCAACGATACGAAAAAGTATTCGCATTTGCGACAATGAAGCACAACAGCCTGCGTATCTACACAATAACAGAAGAGGACGAGGAAAGAAGAATGAGAATAAAGGGGAAAAAAAATTAGGACGTCGATAATAGGTACGAACGGCCAAATATGGTCGTATTTGGGAACTCTATCGGTCTAATAAGACGAGATTAGGTAACTGCAGCTATAACGTTCATGTCTACGTATCTCTAGTAGGCAGTTAGGCACTCACTATAGCTGGTAGACGGACTGCATACGGCGCGACGCGAACGACAACCCGACGCTGCCGTCGTGGACAGGTGCTGCGTGAGCACGACGACGGTGCGCCACATACGTACGTACGGTGTCTAACCTACGTATGGACTTACGACTACGAGGACGAGGTACATCGGCCTATGCGGACTTCTGTTTTTTTTTCCCCCGATCTCGCATTATACATACGACGGTATGCTGCGAGGCTGCAGCGGGAGAGACGACCTCATCTACATCGGCATTGCTCTGTGATGGAGCTCGATTCGAACCAGTTTCTCAAAATCGGTCTATTAGATGAACCGGCTCCGATTTCGGACACATTGTTTTCTCCACGCTCGCTCTATACTCGCGCTGTAGGTACGCGAGTGTGTGTAAGCCGCGCTCGCTTTGTATCTACTAGGTATATCCATATGTGCGGAAGGGGGGAGGGAGGGAAGGGGGTAACGGACGACCCAACGTACGCTTTATATCGTTAAAAAGATCGGTTACAAACACATCATTCACTTTTCTAACGCGCTCGTCTCTTTGGGTTAATTTCTCCTTTTGTTTTAACATTCTGCGGCCGAGTGCAGCCGCAGGCAAATCCTTCAATTATCTCGACGATTTAGGAGAGGCGAGGTGGGCGCTTTTTCGTGGCACGACAAGTGATCATTAAGTAGCACTATTCCGCGAGAGATTCGTTCGACTTCGATGTTGCCTCGGTCGTTGATGCGGTTCTCTTTCTTTTTAGGCATATCTTATACGTACATGTAGGTACTTACCTAGATTTGCTGCTCGGATGCTGCTCCAACAGAATTTCCCAAACGAACGGTTGTTTTATTCAGCGTTTCTCCTCCAGGTTTGGAGAGTCGATGCTGGGTCAGAATGGCTCCATTTTTCATTTTTTTCCCCCTGAAAGCAAGAGAGGGGGAAAGTTTGATTGAATTGACTGTCTTGCCAAATGAAATACATACGTCAATTTCACATTTATGTACTAGTTTTTTTCTCATATTTTTCTCCTTGGATATACATTAGGGTGGAGTGAAGTAAAAAACATATGTTGGATTCTGACCAAATTCGGCGAGGTAGTTTACTTCGAGTGGGAGGACATCCCAAAAAAATTTGAGCTCCCTGGGTGCACGGGGAGGGGAGCAGGAGATCCCCAAAGTGCACCTCCTTTTGAAAAAAATGCTGTTTCATGTGATTCTTAGCCAGCCACAATAAGGTGAGAAACCTCACACCAAGTTAAAAAGTGCAATTTGAGTTTCTGCATCTTCCTGGACCATCGCCATCCTTCTTGGACCAAAACTCAGACTGCTACCAGGGG